>JANHGN010006650.1:73543-166386 GCA_024605025.1 Megaceryle maxima | reverse complement strand
ATATATAATGCCCGTGGAATGACAACAGAAATTCAGGAGCCACTTAGCCAGTTTAAATTTCAAAGGTAGCATAAATGAGGTGTCTGAATTCAAATGTCCATGCCTGTTGGTTGCTTTACTATAGAACCATTTCACTCTCCCGAACAGCAGCAGACATGTTTCTGCATTCACATCATGTGCCATGCTCAATGGGAGAAAGGGCAAAACCTTCCCAATTTCAAAGATGCTGCTCACAATGATGTACCAGACTATGTAACACACTTGGGAGCTTTCCACCTATGATCAGCTGCTATGAAGAACCAAGCACTCCTCTGATTCAGGTACTCATGCTTCCGAAAGACCTTTTGCCCAGCCCTGCCTGCAATCCCCATGCTGAACAGTATATCTAGCACCTCATTGGTTTTAAGTTCAAGACACCACTTGAATGAATGAATAGCAAGATTAGGTCCTGCCTGGAGTTTCCTCGGTGGTAATACCTAGGGGACCAAGTTATGAATCAGATTCTCTGAGCTAGATGATACACAAACACAGATCTTAGAGCTTAACACAGACATACTGCTTTAAAAGCCTGATATTGCACATGTAGGTGCTGAGGCAGTTAAATCTGACCTCTAATGCATTACAAAAGGAACAGAAATGAAGTGTTGTGTTGCTACAGCAAACTGTCCAGGTCGATCCAGAGGTGATTTTATACACATAAACCTGCACACACTTTTTAAAGATTAAGTAACTCAGTTCAATTCCTAATAAGACAGACAGTATTAGCTCATTACAGCTCTCACCCAGTTTACAAAAGTATACAGAAAAAAAAAAAAAATTACAAGTTGAGTATTCATCGAGTTTAGTATTCATAAGTATTCATTAAGGTAGGCAAAGTTTGTAGGGAGAAGGTAGCATCTTTTGTTACAGGAACTGATTTACTTGGAAACAACAGACAGGTTTCAGGCTCAAAAGCTCTTTGCTGGGCCAGAAATAGGTACACCAAACTTCAAAGGCAAGTATGAGCCAAGAACAAAGGATGGAATATAACTAGGTTCTCTTTAATCATTTAGAGGAAAAAAAGAAGAAAAAAGTTTGGTAGCTGTGGTATAGAAGAAAAGGGTATTGCAGAGAGAAAGGTGACACAGCAGTATCTTCTACTGGAAAGAGATATACAGAGTGAGAGAAATGAGGGAGCGAGAATTTATAGCTCATGGCACATGGGTGGTTTTGCTGGGAAGTGAGTTGGAGTGGTGGTTGAAAGGGAAGAATTATAACATGCCATAAATGTTTGTCTCTGCTGATGCTGGGACTTTTTCTTATCATGAGTAATGTCTTTTTGTCACCTTTAGAAAGTATTTTGTAGCCTTCTCTTGAGGATCAAGAGAGCAGAAATTGAGTGGCTGTGTTGTGTAAGTTTGTTGTTTACTAGTAACTCGTGGGTTTGCCCTTTTACTTTGCCTATCCAAGTTTTTCTCTGATTCATGAGGGTTGTTTAATCCAAAAAGTTTCTAAGAGGACATTGTGTAGTGGTAGATATCTATTATATTTTGGGAGGAGCAGGCATAGGATTCAGGGATATTTTTAAGATTTGGAATATAATGATGGTTTTCATACACATTATTCAAGAAATTATCTGATTCCACTTGGTACATGTTCTGTGATATTTTCCTTTTAATGTTGAGTTTAGTGATCTGTGGTGCAACTTAAGGTTAGGGAAGCAAGTTTCTGAGAAAATGTAAAATTTCTGTCATATTTTACTGTCCCTGTTGAAAATATTTGCTGGACAAGCAACCTCTTTAGTCTCTCAAGGGGGTTATGGTTCCTCTCAGAGCAGATGTGGTGGTGCTGGAAACCTGACAGCCTATTATATCTTTTTTGATATGTTTTGGATGACTGCTGGGTCTGTGTAGGTAGGTGTGCTGGCTTGCACATTTTTATATAATATGGTTTTTTGGTTACCATTTTTATGCTGACTACGATTTGCTGGCCTTTGATACTGCTAAAGCAGTGTTCAAGAGAGAATTTGGTGGAAGAGTAAAGTGTACTAAATTTATCATTGAAATCAATGAGGGAATCCTAGACTTCAGCCCAGACAATAGATGTCATCTGTGTTTCTCAGGTAAAATACTGATTAAAGTTGGCTTCAAACTATGGTTGATTTAACCTCTTAAGCATCGAACAGTGAAGCTGTCATAGCGTGGAGCCACTTTGGTGCTTGCTTCTGTTCATAAAGTCTGGAGGAACTGTGTTGGCAATGGCTATGAAAAAGATGGAACTTGGCAATATATTTAGGCCAGCTTATAGGTTGGTCTTATTCTGACAGGTCCTCAGTGCAGGCTGTAGACACGCAGGACAGGCTGCCCTGGCACTGAAGGTGCAATATCAGAGTACATTCTCCCTAAGATGGTAAAAGCAAGGTAGTTTAAGTTGTACCATCAACTTAGTTTGGCAGTGAAGGTAAAAAAATTTACCTTGGGCTGGAAGAAGGGCTTGTTTACCTTAAAGTTTCCCTATTTTGGTTAGTGATGACACTCAATCCAGAAAATTATTTTACCTGTTTCCACAAAACTTTCTTCACTTAGACATTTGGCCCATCAAGCTTCAAAGCTTACTAAATATTTCCAGGACTTTAGAAAACAGTGGGGTCTGCTTCAGCTACAATGTGGACCGAGATCCACAGCTATCAGGCAGTGGCCTCCTCCCACCAGTCCTGGTTCAGCCACTGATGGTATTACATCTTCTCCAATGACGCTCAGGAGCAGTTGTTTCTCCTGCTGCTCACTCTATCTGTCTTTCCATCCAAGCATCCCCAAGGTCCTGCAATGACTGCACTGGAAGATGCATAAGCTGTTAAAAACCAGTAACAATTTCATCTAAAGCCCACTACACATTACGGCGTGCAAGCCAAGGATGCTGATTGAATATATCAAGAGGAGTGAGAGCTTGGATTTCTGACAGCCATGTAATGAATTGCAATTAACTATGCAGTCACCATTCACAGAAGAATTATAGACTGGGGAAGGAAAAGAAAATGGAACGTTTGACAGCAAAATAATTATTTAGATCCTGCTATTCAGAGTGCTTAGGCAGACACATAGTGGCTCAATGAGAGAGATGCAAGGGGCAGGTGGGTGAGGCAAAGAAAGAAAGGGAAAACCAGGCTGATGGGGGGAGAATAAGAGGATAGGAGAGAGGCAGTGCTCAGTCATCAGGTTTCTGTGGGAAAGACGACAGTGATCTGATGTATTTGTGAAGTGCTGGAGGCTCATGCAGGTGATGCTGGGGCAGGGAAGGAGCAGTGCAGCTTTGTGTCTCCTGCCTGCTGGCAAACACAGTGCTCACAGGGAGCTCTGGGACATGCAGCAGGCTGGAAGAGCACCAGTTTGCAAACACAGACAGGTCCTTCTTCTGCAAAGCTCCGCAGCTTTGGCACCCACCTCTGGGGAGGGCTGAGCTCACCCTCACCGCTCGCCCACAGGCAGGGAAATCCCTGCCCTCATGCCTGAGATCATCCCCCTGCACCAGCCCTCTTAGCCTTCAGGGCTCAACAGCAGCTGGTCTGCTGCATCCACACGGGCATCAAAATTCCCATCCTGTTGCTGGCAGTGATGGTATTTCACTCACTGACATGGGCTTAGAGTCTGTCCTTAAGCACAGGATTCACTGGTGTCGGTATATGGCCACCAGCACCTACCAAACTGCAGCAAACCAGCAGGACATGAAGCCAAAGGAGCAAAATCAACTTTAGAGATGGCGTGAGCCTGGAGTTGTAATAGCATTACAGTATCAGAAATTCTTTTAGAGAGTGGGAAAAATGTGACTGGTATGGGAAAGAGAACAAAAACTAGGAAGTAGAAAAGCACACTACAGCTTAAAAAGTCATAGGCAGAAAGCAACAGAATAAACCCACAGAAAACAATGCAGTATAACAATGAAGAAAACTCTTTGGTAATGCAATAGTAAAAATGGAAGGAAAAAGAAGGGATAGCTGGATCTGGAACAGAAGAGAATGTAGGAAAACAGAGAATCTGATTAACACAGCGCTGTAACTTTGCTTTGAAATGGGAAAGGAACACACTGAATATTGCAGAAGATACAAACTATAGAGAGGGAAAAGGATACTACAGGAAACACGTCTGTGGAGGCTGAATCACAGACGAGCAAAACTGGACTGGGGAGGGAAAAAGGCAAAAATTATAGGCAAGGACAATAGTTTTGTGCTAAGTACTAAGCAGGAAATTACAGACAAAGAATGCAATTCAGGAAAAATAGCAGCTGTACAACACAATATGGCAAGGAAACAATGCTTGTAACAATGAAAAGTCACTTATGAGGAGAAATTGTATCCATGAAAACAACAATGACAATAAAGGGATTAACAACATGGGAACAACTCACGATGAAAATATTTGGGTTAGAGAAAGGGTAACGATGGCACAGAAATCAATGACAAATCCCAAGCACGGCTTTCATGGTATTTCTTTGCATCCTGTATGAAAGAATTGCTTACAAGCAGATGTCTTTCCCTGGACCTCAAGGAAGGCAAAGATTTATTTCAGGCTTGTTATTATTATCATCATTGGCATTATAGGAGGCTTAATGACCTCAGCCACAGGTCACAACTCCATCTGTGCTAGGCACTGTAAAAATATTCAGGGCAACTTGATGATTTACGGCCTGGCGGAAAGAACCTAAGCTGATCAGCAGGAGAGGAAACAGTTTGGTAAATTCACAGGGCAGTCAGTAGTGAATTTATTGGAAATGACACTGAAAAGAAAAACGTAGTCCACTGCAGAAAACTATGGTCTGGACACAGCATTAGTTAGATCCAAGTTTGGCACAACCACTGGACTACTGGGTAAGTTATTTGTCTTTTTTTTTTCTTGCTCAGACTGATGGTCTCTGATGAGCAGAGAACCCATACAATACATGACTTCAAAGTACTTGAGATTGCTACTGAAGTGAAGCACCCCATACCAGTTTTGTTATTTGGAGCATAATGTTCAATCAATGATATCTGCAAAGCAAAACTGGTGTGAAACCAGGGAAAACAAAGAGCCTTTAAAGAGTTTTAGAATGTGAGGTTTAAGGTCTTACTAAAACATATTCAGAAGATTATATCCAGTTTGCAGACAAGAAGCTAAATAAGCAGAGACTAAAAATGTAACAAATAAACTTTACAACAGAAGCATTAGAGTGGAAGCTGGCTGAGGAAGGAAGGCAAACAAGACAGTGGGCTGTACTCACGAAATCTTGCAGTGACACTAGAAAGGATGCATTAACTTTCTTTAGCAGGCAGTAAGAAAGACAGAGGTGATGTAGAGGGCAGAGTGTGGAAGAAGACCTTAACACCAGTACTGAGCTGTAGCACTCCTTTGGGACACATGGGAGAAGCAGAGAAGCAAAACCAGCCCTTTTAGTCAAAGAAACTAAGTAGGTAACCTAAAGGAAGAGAGGTGAGATGGTGAAGTAGACAAGAAGGGTATCAGTGATATATTTTGCAGTTTAATCTTCTTCTGTAACTTGGTTTCAAAACTACAAATGTGTATTTTTTAAGTAAACAGTACTTCTGTTCCTATACCTTGAATAGAGCTACTACTAGGCTAACATAACACACAAGGCTTTCATTATCCAAACAGTAGCAAATGCCAACATTGGGATGTTATCTCATCAAATAAATCCTGACAATAACTTACCAAAATGCTCAGATCACCATGTGCCCATATCCAGGCAGAACCTTCAATGGGAGCTGCACAAGACTGCTTATGAGTGGCATAGAGACTGATGGGATGAAGAAAAGACTTGCAGTGGGCAGTGACAGCCAGAACAACTTTCTGGCGCACAAGAACAAGTGAGGGCACATGTTTAAACTCGGCATGCTTATAGGGATGACAGCTTATATTAAAACTACTGCAGTGAGGTCTCACACAGGACCAGTAATGGAGAATGTATTCAGGCTGGAAACCAAGGAACTTGTGAAGTAAGTTCTGCTGCATTCAACCTTGCATGCCACAGAACCTTGCACGCTAGAGCACCATCTCCTCAAATCCAAAGACCAGGCAGCAAATGGATTTTAAAAGTCTCTGACTACAGGCAGACTGTCTCTCAGAAGCTCTCCTCCATAAGGCATGAAACACATCTCTGAGGAGCATCAGCAATCCTTGGAGGTCAACAGGAGCTAAGGGAGATATTCCATTCCTCACAGACTTACTCCCAGACTGTAGTCAATCGTCCCTGTGACTGGCATGGTTCATCTGGCCTCTTGAGCTCACCCACACTGCTCACCCACAGGCAAGGAAATCCCTGTCCTCATGCCTGAGATCACCCTCCTGCACCAGTTCCTGGCCTTCAGGAAATTGCAGCACTTCGACAAAAATGAAGAACAGAAGTCATGTCACATTGTGTCAGGGCTGAGAGGACCTGAAATTACAGACTGTTGTCTTAGCATTGTGTTTCATGCCATTAAGGATTTTCCCTGACAGCTTCCTTCATATTGCTGACTCCTACGCTCCTCATAAATGACTGGAAAAGGTCTGAACTTGCACTGCCAGAGAGAGTCTGCACTGACAGAAATAAAGCAGTCTGCTATTAGTGCCAGAGCACAGCACTTGCTGCACTTCTAACTCTGGCAACTTCCTTTCATCACCCCCACAACTGCAGTGAGATGTTCAGATAAATCACTGTCTGTAGACTTCCAGACAGTGCTCAGGACCCATCACCCTGCCAAAGATGAGAAAACAGTCCATGTGCAGGACGTTGGACATATTATCAAACAGGAGACTTGCACTAGCACTGAGTCCATTTGATTCTCCTGTGTAAATGGCTCATTCTGTGAAGCCTCACACCTCCCGGGGGGAGGCAGAGGTGACTGGGAGGACCATCAGCATCAGTGAAAGAAGGAGAGGAATTATTTTAAACTGGAAAAACTGAGTCCTTTGTATTTGTTTAATTAGGTTTGCAACATTGTTTAAACATTCAAAATGCCCTCCTCTTCCTAAATAATAAGGAAACAATCATTTTGACCTAATTATGGTTAAGATACAGCATTGTTTAGACAAGAGCAATCTTGGTAAAAAAAATAACCTAGTCTTAGTACAGGTTGATGTCATGATGTTCAGAGAAAACGCTGCGAGTTCCAAGGCTAATGCTAAGGGAAAAGGTGAAATGTGAGGGAGGACCTTTAAGTGAAGAGCAATCCAAGTTAAGCACATTTTAATGAAAGGGAAGAAATAGCTGTGTACTGCTGCTAGTGCACCAGCGTTTCATCCAATAGAAGAGTTTGATCAATGTGTCTATTAATTTCGTTATTAGTTTTGCACTTGACATCTCTGACCTGGATTCCCTCTATCAGCCTGTGGATTTAGCTGACTAAACAGATGTCTGTAGCTGAGCTAGTTACTATAGAGTCCCTTTAAAATCAGTGGAGACCCAGTGAATGGGGACAGAGGTGGGGGAAAATCATTGTACTGAGAGAGACATCTAAAATAGGTCACATGACCTCCAGTCTTAACTACCTTTTTCTCTCCATTGATAACAAAGGGCCCCATAGAGGCAGCTCTTCCTGAGAAGTCTGAATGGGTAAAGTTATTTTGATTTGTCTGTGATCATACTTAGGTCTCACAAAGTCCTTTTTATTCATATACCCTCTTCTTCTGGAGTTATCTCAAGCCATTAACTAAAATAATAAACAAAGGATATATGGTGCTAGAGCTCCTGACAGACTCACACAGGAAAGCCATCTACCTCAGGTGTATTAGCATAGCCTGTGGTCCTTAGATGCAAAAGCCTGAAAATGTGGGAGCTGTAGGGGAAAATTCTGCTTTCAAGCCAGACACCCCCCTTTCCTGCATTTGTGGAGACTCCAGACAACTATATTCTTGCGGCTGAGGAAATAAACCTGTCCTTAACAAATCTCAGCATCCAACCTGTCTTCACAGGAGCATGAAGCTTCTGTATGTGTTCATAAGCATGAAAATGTAATGCTATCTCTTCAAAATTTGGCATAGTACACATGATTTCTACACTCTACACTGCCTTGTATGTATGGGATGCTTTCTGTCTGGTAGAGTGCTAAACTGAGCTTTGTTCTGCAAACCACTTAGCACCCCAGGTCCCATAGGACAGATGCCATTCCCACACCTGGCTTGCCCAGGACTCACATTATGGACACAAACCCACACTCAGCTGCAGAGTCTGGGACATGGTCTGTTAAGCACATGTATATTCATGCAGTCTGCCCAAATGCTGCTGCATTCAGAAGCTTTAATTTTAACTCCCACTCCTTGTTATTATAGTAGACTTACTCTGTTTCCAGCTGTCTCCACAGAGGTTTCACTCCAGAGCCACTGTAACTCAAGACCTTATTACTTTATAATTTGAGTTAAGTTAGGGTGGCCAGGGGACTTGAGTCTTTCTGTATCGCTCTCACAACAAGGATGTGCACTATCTCGCTGCGTGCTGGATGAAGGCAGTTACACAGGTCCTGGCAGGCAGTCTTGACCACAACACAACACAGCTCTTCCACATCACGTGGAAAATGTTTGGCTCGCTAGTCAAATGCATGAGAGGAGCGACTGCAGCATCTGTGCTGTCTAATGTGGGCAGCACAGCCCTTCTTTTCCTTTGGTTCGTTTTATACCTCAGTGAACAGGATGTTTTTTGCTTTGCCTCCAGATTGCACCAAGCCAGCTATTGCTTATGCAGAGATTTGTGCACCTCTCACCATTAGCCAGCTTTATGCTTCCAGTTGCCAAATTTCTGCTTGCCAACAAGCCAGGCAGGCCACTTCAAAATCAGCCATGGCAGCTTAAAAAAGTGGATATTGCTAAGCCATATATATGTATAGGGTTGATTTGTTCCCTTGCCCATACGTCTGACTGACAACTCCAATAGACACTCCTCAGGTCTCTGCTTGGACTTTATGCCCAAGCCTCTGGCTTGCAAAGGTCATGAGAGTCTGGACACAAACTTAGAGCAGATGTTCCCAATGCAAACACTGGTTTTGATCCAGTGGTCTAATTGTATTTGCCCTGACCCTAATGCTAGGTTCATCAAGCCTTTTTAGCAGCTGCTGTGTGCTCTGAACTAGTCTCCAAAGCCGTCTCCTGGTTTCCACTTTGGGAATGGTGAGACTCACAGGTTACCCAGATTTCTCCAAAGTGAGGTGTGACTTTCTTACCCAATACTTAATGTACAAACCAGACCTCTCCTCCAAAAGGTCTTTCCCTTTCACCTTACAATTTTGTCATCTATACATCCAAAAAAGAGCAAGAGTCCCAAAAGTAATTGTATTGAAGTATTACCAAATGCAGATGTTAACATAAAAATTTACTCATGAGGCTTTGGAGATTATTTGACAGTCCCTGTTAGCAACCACTGACATGATTTAAATTAAAAGCAATTAAATCAAACCTCATTTGTTTTACATAAACTTATTTCCCTATTTTACAACAGTGGTGTATTAGGGCCATGATGCCCCACATGAGAAGGAAAGGAGAAATAGCAATTGGGATCACAAGCCTGAAAACCAAAGCTTCCACCTAATATGACGAAGGGGACCACAGCAAGATGTACTTAAGAAACTGTAATGGCATTATTTCTATTCTCCATCCACTAGATGCCTTTATGCCTATGGTGTGCTAAGCAGAGCATGACAACTGGTTAACAAGGGAAACAGAACTGGAACTCAAGCTCTGTGGAAGCTTCTATACTTTAGCATTTGTAGCCTGAAATTGTTTATCTGAACATCTGCTTCATTAAGAGACATTGTGATGCTATTCGCAACAGCAACAAAGAGCTACAGAAGGCACTTTTACATCTCTCTTTTTCCTACCCGTGTTTCATGCCCCCCCTTCAAAACTTTTCCACTACAGATGTATGCCACAACACTTACTGTTGGCTTTCATTGTGCTTCTCCATGAACAATATCGTGCTTCAAGGGAGCATCTTGGGAAGCAGACCAGTGATTTCTGAGTGTTTCTGTACTAACAATCTAAGCAATTTGTTGTTTCTGTTGTTGCAAGAGACCTTAAACTGTGAACAAGGGAATATCTGCAAGTAATTTGCAATTACCCAGATATTGTCAGTGCCCTGCTTAGAATTAAGTGGAAAAGGCTGAATTACAGACTTGTTTTTGGAGTCCTGTGCTCCAATGACAAGCAGCTGCATGAGGGAGGCAGAATTTTAAGCAGTTCCTCAAGCAGGACTGGGAGCCCTGCTTTTCCAGTATTTCCTCTTTCCTCAGCTTCTTTAATACTTCATAGGAAATAATAAAGATTACTAGAAAAAAAATCTGTGTTGCACATCCCTGTTTAGCAGGAGAGCCCATTAGCCTTATGATGCTTAGTTGTTATTCTATTCATTCTTATTAATCTTGCTTACTGCTGATTTTGCCTTTGATTTTCTACTTGACCTCCTGCTCCATCATTATTTAGAGAAGGCTGGCCAATGATTACAGTATTTTCAGGATAATGCCAAGTATCCTCTTTCTCTCCACACTGCTAGGCTACTAATATTTTAATATAATATTTAAAACAGCCAGAGTGGATTGCAATCAAGGCTAGCCTCCCCAGAAATAACAGCAGTTGCTTAGGAAAGTGCTAAGATTAGCCAGTAGATGAATGAACCCGATAGATGCAGGACTCTGCAGACCCAAGCAAACATTAGCAACACCCCCAAAATTCCTTTTCCTGCCATTGTACAGCACCTAGCACATTGAGAGCCTGGATTTATGACTGCAGCTTCCAAGTGGTATAGCAGTGCAAGCTTTAATCCAGACAGAAATGTAGATTTCAATTAATCTATTCACAGATATTTGCTTATCTTTAAGCAGGCATGATTTGCTGGAGTAGGATGAGTGGGTGTTGCACCTTGCAGGCTGTTCTTTAAAAGCAAAGCAAGACCTATCTTCAGCCAGCATATGCTGGCAGTTTTTCCTTTAATAACATTTGGCACGCACACAGTCAGCCACCTTATCATTTGACAGAGCTTACACTGAGACCTAACAGCCATCCACTGTCTCCTAGGCCAAAAATTAAATTAGTAGTGTGAATATAACCCCAAAATGTCAAAACAGTGAACAACAAAAGCCAGCAAAGAGTCATTAACTGACATTAATAAAAATTGTGAAACTGTGTTGCTACACAGTCACGGAGAAATGTTTGGGTCGGGGTTCAGTGATACTTTAGTGAAGAACAGACATGAAGAATCAACAGTTACTCCCTCATTCTTCTCTACCTCCCTTTGCTATTGGGCAGAATTGTGCTATTGTGCAGAGGACAAAATTTAGCCAGTTGAATTTAATACCAACTTCTATATAACACTGAAAGCCAGATTCTCATCTCATTTACCCTGAAAAACTCTCCTCACAGTGACTATGGCAGATAGATTGCTACAGGTGAAGATCCATACTGAAATAACACCAAGCCTCAACAAGTGTAAAAATTTTTATCAGAACTATTCACACTCTAAACTGTAATTTCCCAACATGAGTCTTTGGAACACAAAAGCTTTTTATTTCACATGATTGATAGAAATAACTGCTTGAATAATAGGTTTAGAATTTTTGCCTGGATCCCTTCTTCTCAGCCTCCACTTTTCATAATCTTTGTGATGAGCAAGTCATGAAAAAGGTATTCAGTGGAACATTTCAGAAGAAAAGTCTCCAATTGAGAACCAGTATTCCTAGTTAACTATGAAGTAACATACTAATACACAAAATACTTGATGCTTAAAACTACTCATCAGAGTACTCATCATCAAGCTTTCTGTGGTTTTGTGGTTTGGGGTTTTGTTTCAACTACTTTTTTAATGATAGTATTTGCTGTCTCTTCTATTGCTGCTCTTTCCATTGCAATATGAATAAAAGTATCAAATCCTTTGTCCTTCCATCACCACCTGCATGCTACATGAACAGAAGGGTCAAGTAAAGAGCTTTAAACTTTCCTAGAAGCTCCATAGGATCTCACAGAATCATCACTGGCTTCTTGTTTATCCCACTGAGATACATCCCTTTAGTGCCCATTCCTGCATCAGAGCCATAGGCAGCGGAACAGAGAGGGGAAATTAAACTGAATGGAGGATAGCCAGAGGAAGAGCTTCCAGTTAGGAAGGTTTCCTAATTCATGGGATATTCTAAGAGTGGGCAGGATGAGAATGTACGTAGGAAAGATATGTCTCCAGAAGTTGTAATAAATAATTTCTTCCTCTGAAAGTTCCTCTTTCTGGAGCCCTAACAGAGTCAGCTCTTGGGAAAAGGTGGTCCATAATCTTCTCTGGAATCTCACAATAATCTTTTTACAGGAACAAGGTCTTCACCCCATGTTCCTCTGCCAAACAGCCTGATCTGTCAGGCACTCAGGAAAGCTTTGTCCCATTTCAGGACCATCCTTGTGAGATGCAGTTGGTATGTGAGGCTTAGCGAGAAGAGAAGCCATAGTGCTGCGTTGCAGTAAATAACAGCAAGGTTTTTTCCTCAGAGAAACTCCCTCTAGCTGGCAACCCACATGAATTGCTTCAAATCTTGGCCCCAACTGCATTAATTTCATACCTAACATTTTCATCACATCAAGTGACAGACAAGAAGAGCCTCTTTTAGAGTGACATGAAAGCCCCATTGTGTGATCTAGTGGGTTGAAGATTCTCAGGACAGAGTGCAGAAAGTGGCTAAGTCATTTGCAGAGGCCAGATGTCTGGAAGGGTCATGAGGAGCCCCTTGGAAACACAGTGTTGACCTTATAGCAGCCCATACCAAAGCTGGAAAAAACCAAACCGGAATGATTCTTGAGACTGCTGCATGGAGCTGACAGGAAGAAGCCAGCCTCCAGAGAGTGCAACACCAAAGGACTTAGGAAGTAAAGACAGGCCCATACTGGAAGAAGAATTGCAATCTGTCTGGACTCCAACTGGTGTGACAATTTTCATTGCAAAGCACCCTAAACCAGCAAGACAGCTTTTGCATTTGTACAGGCATCTGCACTCCCTGTCCAGAGTCATCAAGCATTTAAGGTGGATCTGTCTTTGATGAGGTCCTTTTTTCTTGGACCTTGCTGTCCCCACAGTAAGGGGCACAGATCTGGTTACACATATCTCAGTGCTGTGAAACTGAGCTTTAAAAGCCTGTCTGAGTAGAGGTAAGTAAACACTGGTGTTCCTAAGCTATTACTTTTGAAAAGTCAACTACAGAAAATGAGGCAACTTTATAAAGTCCTCAGGTTTTTGTTTGTTTTTGTTTTGTTTGTTTTTTAAAATTCTTTACTCAGTCCCTTGTGTCCATGTGAGCTCCTGGGCATTGGCATGGGGAAAGCCAGTCACTGTGGTTCCTGGATGTGTATTCATGAGTTTATGAAAAATAAGTTCACCGTGCTCTCCTAAACTGATTACTGTATTAAGCACTAAACCATGTGAGCACTAAAGATGTGAGCTGAAAAAGAGGAGCAGGTACTTTCCTGATTAAAAGCATCCCCTGGAAGTGCTTGAGATATGCAGAAGCTGCTTTTTTTGTTTCATATTGGTAAACAAAAACCAGTGAAGTAGGAAAATCTAAGCACTCTATTCATTGCCCTCAATACAATATTGCCCAAAGGACCTCTTGTCAGAAAGCCTTTGTTTCTGCTCCTTTTTCCCCCCTCAGCCCTCATTACTGGATGCTTCAAGTGTTAAAGTGTTTTGAGGTTTTTGCGTATGTGAACAAGTGGCCTCACCTGGTGTAGGCTCACTGTAATCACTGCCCTGTGTCACACATCATAGCATCAGAGCTTTTCCTGCCACCAACACAACTGTGGCAGCTCTGCAGAGGAGCTGCACTCCAACCCTATGCACAGCGGGAAACCACAGTCCAGGGATGGCCTTTGCAAATGGAGCTAGCTCCAATTCCTTCAATAAAATAGGACAGTCAGTGCTTATCTTTGAGTTTTGGGTTATTGGAAAACTATAATAATGATGGAAACCTCAAAGTAAAATACTGTTGAAAAGATCCTGACCTTAGCTAGCACTTATGTTCCTTGGGCAATGCAATGTTTTCTGCTTGGAAATAAAACATTTTGTCAGAACAAATGGCTTCCTTGGCCCTTACAGGATGCTATGCTCTTTTTTGATTAAAAAATAAGTATATCCAAATATGCCAAAGGCACTCACACATAATAGAGCAATTATGTGCTTCAACTCAGAGCAACCTCAGCTACTCCCAAAAACAAGCTTATGGGAAGAAGGATGCCAATCTTAGAATGTTTGGTGTTAGAAGAGACCTTTCAAGGTCATCAAGTCCAACCACCCTGCAGTGAGCAGGGACATCTTCAGCTAGCTCAGAGCCCTGTCCAACCTGTTCTTTAATGCTTTCAGACACAGTGTGTAATACCCCACCTACATTTAAACTGTATCTGGAGCTAAGCCCCTCCCCAGCCAAGAGCGGGAATCAAGAAGAGAGGAGACTCACAGGTTGAAACAAAAAGAGATTTAACGAGGCAGCCAAACTAATACCAATATAAAGTAAACAAAGTTATACTCAGCCCAGCAAATGTACCATGGTCCCAGCAAACAGAAAGGAAGTCACTGGGAGCAGGGTCAGGAGAAGTCCAAGCAGACATCCTCTTTATTCTCACCAAACTTCCCCCTTTAAACTGAGCATGAGAATTATGGGATGGGATACACCTGTAGCTAGCTCTGGTCCGCTGCCCTGGCTGACTCCAAACTGCTAATGGCCTTCAGACTATGACAGGCCTAGGATTCTGTCCAGGTGAAACCAGGACATACCCAATTGCAGTCAGGATACAGACAACAAGGAGCATTTTTAACGTAGGACATTCTGAGAAAAGGCAAGAAACTGAAGCAAATTCCCTGGTATACAGAGAGTGTATTTGACGTGCATCTTCCATCTGCTACAGGCAAATTGCTGCCACACTCTGCCCCTTGGGATTCAAACACACAGTCTCCAGAAATGAAAATTGCAGTAACCACCTAAATACCTAAAAGCACTACCCAGACGGATATATCTGAAATTTCTAAGCACTGTTGTTGGAGCAAGATAATATGCAGAGCATCCTTATAAATTAGAACATGAATATTTTACAACGGCCCCTCCTGTCCCCAGCCCTCAAGCTGGAAGACATGGAAGGGTGCAAAGGTGCAAGTATGAGCATTGCTGTAAACTCACATCAAAAGCTGCCCTGACCTCAGCCACGTAGAAATGGATGGGCTGTGGATGCAGTCACATGTGGTTTCAATTTTATCACTAGATCTTTGTGACTGTACACAAAAATAGCTGTGCTGTGACCGTGCTAGTTCAGGTAGTCTAGTTTGACCAATCCTGGTCAACATGGAACAGTGTTGACACTGGAATTGTCTTCTAGGCATTTTCAAAACTTATGTATACCAAAGTTTTTTGAGTTGAACAAAACAAAGTACTATATATATTTTGGATGAGTGTCCTGTAATAGTAAGGGGATGAATTAAATGACCTAATAAGTCTTCTTTATCTCTAATTTCTGTTATTACATGAGATATATGAGAGGAGTTTTTTAGAACCAATAAATATTCAGAGACTAAATATCTTTCATGCAGGAAAGAAAGATAAAAAATGAAATGTGTGCTAAAAAACAAAAGTAATGCTCCTAAATCAATTCATTCCTAAGATTTTTTTTTTTTCCCAGGCATTTGGGTAAAAGTAGCTCATGAGAAAAGCCTTTAAGAAATGCCTTGGGCAATGGAGAAATATAAAAAGCACTTTGCTGCTTCACTGACATGTTTAACATAAAAGAAATTTAAACGTCATCATTTTTCAGCTCAACAGTTTTTTACATTGTAATGAATAAAAATTTGAGTAAAGAAGGAGAAGAAGGAGAAGAAAAAAGAGACACTACATTAAAAAGTACTCCAATCAGAAGCTTTGTGTTCTGATGGAGTAGCCAAGGTATATTTTTTGCAGCCTGTGGCTAGATTTACCATTAATGTCAAGTTTTTTTTCAAAATTGAAATGATTCTCAACAGATAGAGATGAACACAAGCTATGTCAAAAAGCATTTCCCCCTGCTGGTAATGCTCTGTACATTAGACACCCAGTTATGTTTGCTCACAACTACTTAATACGTTTGCTGGTGCAACTTGAATGCTGAACCATCCATGTGAGGCACAGGATATTGTGTTTTGCCATAATAAATAGTTTAAAAAATCATGTTATTTGTTTAATTTAAACCTCCTAAAGTTATTAATTTTATGGTCACCTCACACTGCGCCTTGGTCTGGAGAGGATGGTTCCCTCAGTTCCAGTGATGACAGTGGTGAGGACAAACTGGTGGTCTCAGGCTCTACCCTTCTCTTCATACCAGTTCTCCCTTTTTTCTAGTGGAAGCATCCCAGTGAGGATGTAGCCCACCCCATGCCAATATGAAAGGTGGCACAGAAAGTGTTACTTTGACCATGACTGTCATTGCCCTGAAGCTGAAAAGGCATTAGTAGCTACCTACTACTTACAGACTTGCCTTACCATCAAATGGCTTGGAAAAGTCTAAAACTAGGCACCGTAACAAATGCCAGCTTAGTCATGTTTCATTTCTTCTATTTAACAGCCTGAGCATTATTTTTCTTACAGTGAGGTAATTAAGTGCATCTGTCATGTATTTGACTTCTAAGGTTATAATCATTTGGTGAAACATTAAATGAAAACTGCAGTGATTCAGAGTTGTTGAATTTCTAATGTAATACTAATCCTCACTCAGCCTTTTATGCAACACGGATACACACTCACACACGCTCTCACTCCCCCTGCTTGAGTTTTCAAAATCTCTCCTTTATGCCAGTCATTTTTTTTAATAGGGCAACTGCAGAATGCTTCTGTCTCTGCAAAACACATGCACAGTTATTCCTCTTCTCCAGCAGGCAATGGAGGGATTTCAGAGATTTCCAGAAAAACTGTGTAATTTTCAGTCAGGGCAGTCTGTCTTTACACTACAGGTACAACACATAAGGAAAGACCTCATGGAAAGGATCTGTGATGTCTCTTTTCCATCATTAGAGGCTTTACTCGGAGACAAAATAGTTCCCAAATATAAAGTCAATCTAGGTCTAAGGACAGTAAAACTGTTCACACGGACTGGGACCCCTGCAACACCTCTGATGTGAGAGCACTCATCTTGGTGATGGAGAAAAGGAGTACACATTTAGGCTGCCTTAACTCTGCGCCATGAAGGTCAAAACCTGGCTTACTGGAAAGGAGAATTAGGCCAGCAGGAATTGCTTTGATAAACCCCACCATGAGCACTGCCAGATAAGCATTTTCCACATTTCTACCCGTGTAGGAAGAGTAGAATTTTGTTCCTTATATCTCCACCCTCAATAATTTGCTATTACCTTCTCTGGAGGTGCCTCACTGGTTCATAAACCACAAGCCACTAGCAGTGACACTAAGGTTATTTTCATAGCTTCACTCACAATACACTTTCTAAAGCTCAGTAGTTTATACCCTGTCATCCATAGAGCCTGGCAAGTGAGAGGACTATTTCTATAGAGTCAGGGAAAGGTAAATAAGAAAAACAAGATTATTTTCAGTAGGCTTGAATTTGCTACACATGCATCCTCCCCTCCAGGGAATGGCTGCAGATAAAAAGTAAGAACATATACATTTACAGCAAAGAGAGCTTCTAGTAGATAGAAGAAAAAAACCCAACCTTCTACCCACCAAGGATGCATTCAGTTGACTGAATGTAGCTACCTGCACTTAAATATCTCAACCCAAGGCTTCCCTCAGAGTCAGTGGAAAGTCAGACAAGAGAGTGAGCAGTGTCTTGTGGGGTCACCTCTGAAAACAGGTGTCTATAACACTGCTGTCAGTGCCCATTCCTCTTACTGATAGTAAAGGAAGCAATAGGTATTTAAAGCTATGTGAGATTCAATCTACCCCAAGCAGCTGAGCACAGCAGGGCTCAAGAGGCAGCTCATCCCTCCCACCCTGAGCAGTGCATGGTCCCCCGTGCATCACACTGAATTAAAGTCAGCAGTGTCTGGCTGAGGAGGGCTACTGTGTGCTCGCCTGTCCAGTGTGTTCATTATTCATTGTTAGTGCCTTTATCTGCACAATGCAATCTGCCCCTGGCATAAATAAACAGGCTTGTCTTGCTGGAGAACAAAGGGAAAGACAAAGACAAGCAAAGCTGAACTATCATTCTGTCAACAGGCCTTCTGTATCAGTATCGATATTTTAACCAGCCACCTTGGTTCTGTTACAAAACGTGTGCCACCTTCTTTGTTTTCTCAAAATAAATGCAGTGTTTTTCTTTTTAATTTTCCAAAAATATCCTGCAGATTCAAATATAGTTACTGTCTGTGCCCAAACTGAAAGAAAGAAGTGAACAGCACTAGAAAAAGAAGTTTGATATCCACAGAATTTGTTCTGTACAGCTCCATAGGCCACTGACAGGCTGTGCTCCAAAGATGGCTGGCACAAAAAGAGGACTGAGGAGGAGTTTCCAGAGTGTGGAATTTCTGCTGAAATTATTCTTAAACCCACATTGCTGTGGAGACTGTTGGGCACAGAAGGGCTCACCCAAAGCTGCTGTCTTCTCACTGTGCAGATCACTGCCAAATTGGTGCTTTTGGGTAGATGTTAGCGAGTAATAGTTACTAATGAAGAGCACAGATACAGGATTTAACAGATGATGCAGAGCGAGTGTATCTTGCAGCTCTGTCCTCCAGCAGGACAGACAGACAGCCAGCCAATGCACCAAGGGCAGGAACAGCTGACTTGACACACAGAAGGATATGTTCTGCTGACTGCTCAGTTTTCTCTTAGCGCTTTCTCCCTGTTTAGTCAAAGGACGCTAAATGCAACATGATTGACTGGATGCCTCTTTGTTAGCAACATGCCCAAACAACTTCTCGGACTCTCTGATCAGCCCTGGAAGCATGAATGACCTCTGAAAGGCTGCAATGCCCTTCCTTCCATTTTCTCAGAGTCCTGTGTCCTCTGGGTTCTAATGTAGACCAGCTGGACATCAATGCACAAGTCTTTAGCCAACGTTCTCCTTTGCTTGGAGGTAACCAGACGGAAGACACAAACCAGCTTCTGCAAAAGAACCAGACAGCCAAGCAGGGCAATCCCCCCTTTCCCATCCACTTGTGCACAGCCACCAACTGGCCAGTGTTGATGTGTTACAGTAAATAAATCCTGTGTGCTTGCCTGGAGGATTGCAATGCATCTAATCAACTCACAGCCTGTTCTTTGTTCTATCTAAAATGCAAATGAAGCATCTTACTGCTCCAAGCACATTAAAGTATTTTAAAAAGTGAAGAACACTGTTTTAATAATTTAATAAGCAGTATTGCAGGCATTTCTGGTAGCCTTGGTCCTTACTGTAATCAGCACACACATTGGAAGCACTGATGCCCATCCTTTTCTGATGTCCATCCTCTAAGAAGTGCAGATCCCATACTCTCTCCCCATGTAGTAGATGATTAGGAAAAAAGCAAAGATGACAATGTTCCCAGTGAGAGCAAAGCAGGTGACCAGGCCTGAGCTGGTGCTACTAATGAGAGACTGAGCAAAGAGCAGAGTCTGCTGCCCTGGGACAGGCAGATAAATTCATGTTTTGCTGCAGACAGATCTGAGCACTTTTCCTACAAGGGCCATCCTGCTGCAAGAGCTTATTTGGGACAGAAAGAGCAGCAGGGAGGAGCTATTCCCACCAACCTGCTCTGTTCAGCTTTGGAGAGCTGCGCTTAGGGGACATTGAGCAATTACTGAGGTTGGAAAATGAGATACAGCCTGTTTCTTTCCATCCATGTGCAGCTTCCACAGCCTATGGTTCTTTATAACTGTAATTACAATGCAACGTTGCAGGAAAATGCAGTTTCTGGCACATCTCATGAGTTGGAAGAATTAACAGTGATGAGCCACAGCAGGGTATGGGGCAGGTAGATCTGCAGCAGCGTGAACTGGTCCTTATGGCAGATAAAAGAATGGGATGACTTTTTGGGAGCAGGCAAGTCTGTCTGTAACCCACATAGCAGTGAGACAAAAGACATAAACAACATTGCAGGGACTTGTGGGAAGTATCAAAAAAAAAAAAAAAAAGGAAAAAATTCCATCTCTTCTACTCTTGTTTCTTATTTCATGCATTTAGTTTCACCTATTTGCCTATATAAGTGGTAGTGAGACCAGAGTTTCTTCTAAGGGTCAGCCTCCCATCTCTTGGCTTCCTCTCCCATCCCTAAGATCAAAGAATAGAGACCTCATTGGAGTAAATACCTCTACTGCCACTGGTCAGAGGGACCCTGTGGTACATCATAGCTCTGCTAGATGATTCTAATATGCAGCTCTATGTAGGTATAAAATACAGCAGAATTCATCCAGACAAAGGACATGGCAAAAAAAGGCTGCTGTCTGGCTTTGGCTGTGATTGCTTATCAAACCAGAGATAATAACTTAATTAATAAAATTAGCTATGCTCAAATATTTTTTGTGATTCAACTGTATTACAGCAGCACTAGAGGTTGCAATCATTGTATGCCATTCCAGTACAAATCTATTTTTCTATCTCTTTTTATAGCACAACCAACCTGACCCTCTCTTCTCTCTGCTGTGGGCAAGACTGTCTTTCAATAGCTCTTGTGCCACTTAGGCAGAATGCCTTAGCTTGTGTTATTCATTTGATCACTGGCATAACCAGAACTGCCGGATGGGCTTGGTGAACATCAGCCTCGCTTCTGGAAACATCACTATGCTGTTCTGGTTGGTGGAGAGAGTATACAACACCACTGCCAGCACCAGCAAGGAAACATGACTGGCAGCTGAAAATAAGATGCAGTAGATATGAACTGTAACATCACTAAACCTAGCAGTGGGTCATTTCAGTACAGCCCAGTGTTCCTCCTCTGCCTCTAGCCTTGCCAGCAAACCTCCCACTGACAGAAAATGCATTTGTTATTATTCCTATCACAAGACCAATTCTCTGAACAGTCAGGTGTAACTGATGGAAATTGTCTTTCTCATTTGCTCAGTCTTGAGGCTTTCCCTGGAAGATCTCCAGGAAAATTCTTTAACAATAATTTTTCCTCCACCTCAGCTGCTCTTTATAAAAAAGGACAATGAGTGGACCCTCCCTTTTTAAGTCTTCCTGGGAGAGTACATATTTGACACTGTAGAGAACAGGGCATAATAAAAAATAGCTGCTAGCAAAGATTTCATTTGTGTCCAAATTCTGAAGTTGTGGAGTGATAAAGAGCACTGCAAGAGCCTTCATCACTTTTAACTAAAGTTCACAATCTTGTATGGAACCAAAGCCAGAACCAGATGCATTTAAGAGAACAGCTTTCTGTTGGAAGTAGAAGAAATGCAAGAGAAACCTTCTATAACCTCACCTTTAAACTTTGAGGATCTAATTACAAAATTGTACAAAGATTTTGAAAGAGGGTCTAATGCATTCAGGAAATGACACATGCATGAAATATTAAACCTTTGAGTTTTGTGGTCCCTATAAATTTTCTTTAACTGCAGCTTAAAAAATATGAAAGACAACAACAAAAAAACCCCCACCCCAAACGCCTAGGTATCAAGTGAAGTACTAGATCCAAGGAAAGGGAGAAAACTTTTAGAACAGCTTTGATGGCACTAAAAGGAACTGAGAAACTTCTGCTTGAAAAGATCTCTCTGTGGGTATTGACTCTTCAAACAAGGCAATGTATTAGGAATATTTAATGAAATGTAAGGTTAGTACAGGTCTTTGCACACATTGGGATTACTGAACAAAAAGTAACTAAAGTTAACCCTCAGCAGTATGATCTGCACTTCAAGTTGCAGGTTAGAAAAATCAGGTTGTGATTAAGAGATTTATACATGGTCATAGTCATGTGGTGTTAATGGCATCACTATAACCTAACTACCCACATCAAGAAATTATCTACAACTCACTCCCTTAAAGACATTTATTTACAGAGTTACCAAAGCTTTATTTGCTGCCTTCTCTTCTGTCTTTCTATAGGAAGACAGTTAAATAGAAGTGAGTGTAGCACCTTCTTCTTCATGGTTCTTCATCTTACCTATTTCGTAGAGTTTGGTACAAGAGAGAGACAAAAAAGTTTCCAGAAAACTGCCCTATAGTCATATATGAGACACACAAAATTCAAAAGGAATTATTATAATCATGGAGAAAGACAGAAAGACAGTTACACAGGGGAATGATGGAAAACATTATCAACAAGTTTACATTTTTTCCTGACTTGAGCAATGCTATGAGAAAAAAAAAATAATCTTAGCAATAGTTCCATCTAGATTGCATTACTAATGCTGCTTCCTGGGGTTATTATGAATAAAGTTTCATGTGGCAAGAGCATCATGGTTTTCACTGCTTTTGTATTCACTATCTGAAAAAAGGGTGGAAAAAGAACCCACCACTACATAATTCCCAAATCTAGAGAAGTGACAAATCCAAGGAACCTGCATTGCCCTTTGTACACGGCCTCTGACTGGCTGTTCAACTGACTGTTGAACAAAACTGCAGTTAAAAATTCAGACTGCCAAATACTTAAAAATATTGAGATGTTTCAATAGAAGCTGGTTGAGGTAATTCCTTATCTCTGTTTTCTGAAAGAGCAGAACTACTTGAACCAAAAACACTCCATAAATGCATCCTGAAGCAAAACTGAACATGGATAATTTAGATCCAAAAGGTTATAAAGAACAGATGAGGGAAAGGAGCTTTAAAATGGCTGCACTCCCAGCTCTGCATAAACAAAAGCCCACATACTTCTTTTGTCAGATGCATCATCAGTGTTGGTTGTGGGAGCTGATACCACAAGCAGGGAAAGTAGCTCCTGGAGCTGTGCCAGGTCAAGAGTGACCATGCCATGGTTTGGGTGCCAACATTGCTTGGCACCTTGGCACTCTTCTGCCTGTGCTGTTGTAGGATGTTACACCAAGGCCGGTCATGACTCCTTCCTGGTCTCTCACTATCTGGTAGATATCCTTAAAGTAATAATTTGACAGGGTTTTGGGCAGTAGACCATTCAATCCCCCAGACTTTGAAAGCTGCTTCAGGCATTATCTTCTATTCATCGTACTACACAATCACAGAATCACAGAATGTTAGGGATTGGAAGGGACCTCGAAAGATCATCTAGTCCAATCCCCCTGCCAGAGCACGATCGCCCACATCAGGTCAGACAGGAATGTGTTCAGGTGGGTTTTGAATGCCTCCAGAGAAGGAGACCCCACAACCTCTCTGGGCAGCCCATTCCAGTGTTCTGTTACCCTCCCGTGAAGAAGCTTTTTCTCCTATTTATGTGGAACCTCCTATGTTCCAGCTTGCACCCCTTGTCCTACCATTGGTTGAGATTGAGAAGAGCCTGGCTCCATCCTCCCAACACTCGCCCTTTACATATTTTTAAACATGAGGTCACCCCTCAGTCTCCTCCAGGCTAAAGAGACCCAGCTCCCTCAGCCTTTCCTCATAAGGGAGATGTTCCACTCCCTTAATCATCTTTGTGGCTCTGCACTGGACTCTCCCAAGCAGTTCCCTCTTGAACTGAGGGGCCCAGATGCTAAGACTGTGAACACTGCACTTAGACAATTATATTATCTATGTGTAGTAATGCTGAGAAACCATTGCCTGGGTTTGAGATCCTGCAATGATAGGGGTGAGAAGAATATGTTCCCTGTTGCTCTTAGTGAACCATAAATTACCTTTCCAAGCCATCCATAACTGCCAGTCTGAAATCTGGGGGTTTTTTGTTTATGTTTTTTTCATAGTGTTTTTTTCATCTTATATTTATTTACATATTACTCTGCTAATTTTAAGCCAAATGCACTAGATTATTGTTTATATTTTAAGTTGTGAATAATAGCATAATAACATTTCCATCAATGTCTTTACTTTTAATCAGAGAACAAGAAGAGCTGTGTATGATCATACAGACCTAACCACTAGCATTTGAAGGAAAATACTGAGTATTTGGAGCTTTGTGAAAAAATTGTCAAGGACAGCTGGTACTTTATAGATCTAAACCCTTTCACACTGTTACAGGTAGGATAACAACTTGCCACCAGCTGGTAAAGTCTATGTGTGAAAATAAACTCTGTAGATGGGCTTATGGTGTTGTCTAGTTGCCAAACACCATGCAGTAGATTTATTTTCACCTGTGCCACCAAGGTTTATATAGAAACTTCTTACAGAAATGAAACAAAATGTAATTTATAGAACAGACAAAGAACCTGAGTGTCAGTGTAAGTCAGATTGTAGCATTCTTTCCTTAATATGTTTGAAACTGGCCATAGAGTATAAACTATTCACTGCAGCTAGAAACTTCAAATGCATGCCTATGAGCTTATTTGAAAATGTTATTGCTCAATCGGAAGACCTATAGTTTAATGCAGTGAAAATCCCAACTCAAATAACTTGGGGTCAGTTCTTGGCAATGTTGTTAGTGGTTTTTTTCCTTGTTTTTCAGTGTAAGAATCTAGTTCTGCCTTCTCAAGTTGATGCAGGTAGTGCTCAAAGCATGTTGGATAAGAATTAACTATCTCATTGCGGTTGGCTAACTCAATACATATTGATTTGTGGGTCCTGTGACCTAAAAAAAGACAAACTCTATTAAACTTTGAAATAATATTAAATAAGGATGGGCTTCACCAAAGTAGATCATAGAAAACACATCCCAGTAGCACCCTTGTGGTAGAATAGTTAAAAGACATTGGCTTCCATAACTTATGGAAACCATAACTTATTGACAGTGATACATATTCCTTTGTCTAGTTTGATCTCAGGCCAAGCTGGCTGGCTCACAGGTGTAGAAGTCATCACAACCATATCAATTGCACCCAGTTCAGACAGAGTTCAGCTGAGTGGTAAATGCAGAAGACGTCTCAAGACCTTATGACTGAGACTATTGACCAGTATTTAAGAGATTTATCTCCAGCTCTGCAGCAGAGTTCACATACGGCATTTTACAAATCCATGCATTTCTTTTCTGTGTCTCTACCTTAGGGGTAAAGGCCTTTGACCACCCCAGGGTTCTGTGACCCCGATGTCCAGATGGGGATCTACCACAGCATGTTTTGCTCCCTTCTGGCATACAGATCTAGGTTACTTTCCCAAAGAAATCAGGATGAGGCAGAAGAGGACAGCGAGTATCTGCATCTTCTCTTGGTCCTGCATCATGATGTGATAAAGGCACATATCTGAACCTGGAAGCTGATAAATTCCCTAGTTCTGCTGGTCTGGAAATACCAAATTAATCATCAAAACCCATTTCTACTGACCTGGCTGAAAATTTCACTCACGCAGTAAAATTACATGAATCATGAAGAGAAGGAGGGGAACTATGCAGACGAGGGCATAAGAGATGAGGGAGGACTCTCAGTGTCAGCCTTTGTTTAAGCCAGTTGAGAAACCACATTATACCTTCACGATCCACATTCTCACTGATTAAGTTAGCACTTTGGTCCATACATTGGGCTCCCGTACTCAAGCACATAGTTCTTCCCAGGTACCACATTCACTGTCTTGCTTTATAAACAGAATATAATGGAAATGCTCATTGACAGTGTTCCTGTTGCAAGTTACACTGGTGACACCAAGAACAGGATGTGGCTCTTGACTATGACACTGCCTGTGAGGAAATCAGCAAACACCTGACTCTTCATTTGTTTTGATTTTTGCAGGTGACATTGTTCACCTGTTCATTGGAAAAAATTCTTCATGGAAAGAGTGGTGGGATATTGGAATAGGCTGCCCAGGGAGGTGGTTGAGTCGTCATCCCTGGATATGTTTAGGAATCGCTTAGATGTAGTGTTGGGGGATATGGTCTAGGGGTGAACTTGTAGAGTAGGGTGACTGGTTGGACACGATGATCCCATGGGTCTTTTCCAACCTAGATGATTCTGTGATTCTGTTCTTTTTCACATCTTTGGTGGTTTTTTTGTAAGACCTAGATGTTAAATGATATACTTTAATGTGACACATTCAGATGAAAAATACCAACTAATAATGCATTAAAATAATATTTTTTACTTCAGTAAAAATAGAAGTTGTTCTATTAGATACAGTATTTACTGGCAAGTCATAACTGAACAGTAAGATGCTCCTATGATGGCATTTGTAGCCATCCTTCAAGCCTATGAAAACCTATACTCTGAAAGGCTGTAGAGAGAATCCCAAGTAAAATGTAATTTGGTGACAGCTGCTCCTTACCAATGTGTAAATTGGTGTGGTTTATCTGCAAACCAGCTCTGCCTTGGCCAGTGCAAGACTGACAAATCTTTGAGAGAAGCAAGAAGACCCATCTTCCACGTCCTTTCTGCTCCCAAACTCAGCCCTATCCCAAAGTTCTCTACAGTCTCTTGAACAGATTTCCTTCTGCTTCAGGCAAATGATGCAGGGATGATGGGAAGGGCAAGGTGCCTAATAACTAGAGTTACGACTGGCTTGTGGAGCACCTTGTTGTATCAGCCCTATTTTACTATATGCTTGTCTCATCCGTCTCAAAAAGAATTTTAGAATACTTCTGAAAGTGCTATGAAGTCTTTGGAACAAGACTGCACTTTTGTTACATCAGTTTCTAAGCCTACGTGACCATGGTCCCTCAGACTAGCACGTTTTGGACATGAGCGTGTGTTTACTATTTCTGATGGAATCTGAAAAAGTTTTCACTTCTGACATCTCCTAACCTACATCCACGGGGCAGTGCTGCAGTAGCATTAGTCTCCTGGGAGATCATATAAGTCAATGACTGGTCCCAAAAGGCAGTATGGAGGAAATCACTCTCTTGAAGGAAATGGCTGTATGGACACAAGCAGCACTGCACCAGCTGACTTTAGAGACTGAGCGTGTGCCCTGACATGGTTACTTTACTGTGTGGATAAACCTCTGAGAGCATGGGCTAGTAGCTCCAGTGTTTAATCCAGGCTGTTTAGAATAGCTCAGGCAGTGAAGCATCTACTACTCTGACTGGGAGATTACTTCCCCCAGTGACAGCACTATCAGGGTCCATGCCCTGTCCACAATCAGTTGGCCAACCCCAACTGTGGCAAAGATGAGAAGAGCTTTTTGGGTGTCTCCACTTACCCACTCTTGGCTTCATATTCTCCACATGTGAGTGTCTCACTGTCTCACCATTCCTTTCACATGCTGTTCTTGTGTTGTCACCAGAGAGAATTAGCCTTGCACAGCTGGGGAGATGAGACATTTCTGGGAAGGAGCAATCCTCAAGTCTGACTTAAGTAAGGCCTTTTAGTACCCTGTGCTCTGGAGTTCTTGGTTCCATTTGGAGACCTCAGTGGTAGTCTCCTTTCAGAAATGCACAGCCAGAAGTTTACTGAATTCAACATCTCGAGCCATTGTTACGATGTACTTTTCCACTAAGCCTCCTAATTCTCTGGCTGATTTGTATTTTGCTTCACTGTTCCCATGCTGATGCTGTACAAGTCTCATTTAGTATTCATAACTTCTATTTTAATAACTAGAATGTCCAGGGGTAGAAAGTCAGGAGATCTTCTAAAGATATGCCAGGAGTTAGGAATAAACTTTTACTTTTTTTTTTTTCTTTTTTTCAAACCCTCTAAAACAGTTGGAACAATTTTATATTGATGTACATTTTTTAGTGCATGTTCAGTGAAAGTTTAGCAGCATTCTTTAAAGAGTTTTAATCACAAGTAAAGAGGATATGTAAAAAGTTGAGCTGAAGGGCACAACTGTCAAACACCACCTCATGAGCTGGCAATGCAGAAGAATAGAAAGAGCTTGCAGAAGCAAAATATCTCCCCTTTTCTGCTGTGGCATTTATCTTCCTACATTATGGCTTCTGATGACAATGGATGACAGGAATTTAAAAGAAAATGAAGCATTTCTTCTCTTCCAGTCTACTGTCACCAGTTTCACAAGCTAGATCATCATACGAGAAAAACCCACTGCAATATCAAGGAAACACTCCCTGACACATTTAAGGACATGTAAATGTAAATAGTGCCTGCCACCAATCTCCTGACATACCAGTTGGTGGTAGTTGCTAAGTGATAGAAGAAAAGAAAGAAAAAGGAAGGGACAGTTTGAGAGAGTGTTCTGGGTTGTTTGGGTTTGGGGTTTTTTTGAGTGAAATTAACTGAGGGCTCTTCACTGAAGATTCCTGGCTCTCACAAATGTTTCATAAATGGAACTTCCCTCTCATCCCTCCACAGGATATTTCCTATTTTTTTGGTAGACCAGAGGATATTTCCTATCACTGTTCCCAAAAACATCTAATAGCAAAGGAAAGATTCCCCCAGGTTTAAAGAATTCAAGAAGGATTTTTTAATCTGAGTTCCCAAATTCCCAAACTCTGAATAGTTCAAGAAATACCAAATGTTTGGGGTTTTTTGCTTTTTTTTGTTTTGGTTTTTGTTTGTTTGTTTGTTTTGTTTTTTCCTAAGAGAGTCTGAAAAAGTATAACAGAAGAGGACATGGAAGAAGCATGTACAATACAGTCTTTCCTACCCCTCTGCAGCAAGACGCAAGGACATCATGGTGAGAACCTTTAGAGCATCTGAACATCTTCAAATGATGCATTAGAAACTGTTTAACAACTTGGCAAATCCATATGCAAATAAATATATGTCCTAAATTTTCAAGGTGTGTCTGAGGCAAGAACAGGGCATGCTGGGAAACACAGCTACTCCCATGGTGTTTTCTCTTCCAGAAAAGCTCATATTGGCCCTGCTTATTTGCAGTCTTGTTTTAAGTGACTCAAATGATGTCAAGATCTTTCTCCTGCGGGAACATTTCCCAAAGTTACCTCTACAATGTTAGGAGGATATTCCTGGCTGTCAGATGAGGATGTCCTCCCCGTTTGAGCAGTTCCACTCCCTTACTCATGCGTAAAGCTTTGGTTAACTTCAGAAAGTCCTGTCCTTCTCAAGGCAGCCATGACAAGAGACACTCTGGTGTGGAGAGGAGCCAGACAATCAGCGTGGATCACTCACCATCCACAAAGCATGTAAATTGCAACTGTTTTGTCTGCTTTTATATGGGTCATGCGGGTCAGATATTTTAAGATATTTACAGAAAGGTAAGAGAGGTACTTATCAGCATTTTCTAAATCACCTGGCACTCGTTGAAATGAAAGCAAAGTAGTCATCAAGGTGCTTTGCAAACCCCATTCAACACTGGCACGCAAAACTGCTTTTTAATACCCAGCTGTATTTTGTCTCAGGCATAGATAAAATGTATGTAATTTTTCTAAATGAGAAAGGTACAGTTTAGTGGAAAATTATTTCCTGTGCTTCTAAAAAGCACCAGAGCTTCTTGTTTCTGAACAGGTCTGTAGATCAGGAGAAGATGAATGGTCAGATATACAAAACTTTCCTTTCTAAAAAAGG
The DNA here is from genome assembly GCA_024605025.1 of Megaceryle maxima. Taxonomy (NCBI): domain Eukaryota; kingdom Metazoa; phylum Chordata; class Aves; order Coraciiformes; family Cerylidae; genus Megaceryle; species Megaceryle maxima. The sequence continues at coordinate 137,075 of JANHGN010006650.1, read as the reverse complement.
CTCAATATTTTGAGCTTCCTAACCCAAAGATGTAAATTCAGGTCAGATACGGCAAAGCAAAAAAGGTGGGAAAAAAAGACAATCCCCAAACCTTTCATTGACACATTCTCTGAATGCCACTTTCTGATTTTTCCCTTACCTAGCTGAGAGAACATTTGTACTCACACTGCAGACCTTTCCAATACTCTACATTGACCAAAGACTAAGAGTGGGAAACCAAAACCCACAGAAGTAACGTGCCACATCAGTAATGTGCAGCAAGTGGAGTGTGGCTGCTGTTTCCCTGCTTTAGATGTCTCCTTACAAAACTTACAAAGTTCCTCTTCTCCTTTGCTATGCACTTGTTCCTAGGTACTCTAGGAAAGCAACTGCAGCCCACACTACAGAGGAAATAAATCCACTTTTCTACTCTCCCACAAACAAAACCTGGAGAAAAATCATTCTGGAACCTCAATGCAGACAAAACACGATAATACGAGATAGAAAGACTGATGGCACTAGAAGTGCCCAGCCCATTCTCCCTATCACATATTTCTAATCATAAACATTCTTCATTATTTTTCCCTCACAGCAGCCAAACTATGGCTTAATAATGGAGACAACAAATCTTTCCTTCTTGTAGTTCTGGAGCATGACTACGACCTGGGAGATCTCTGCCTTTTATGTACCCTGAAGACACCTCACTGGGAAGAAGCCCTGCCTTTACTCCTCCTTCTACCTCATATTAAGTTCTTATTCAGAAAAAAATAGAGATTATTTTAAGTGGGAAACTTGTACAATAAAATATATTTTTGTACCACCAGAAAAAAATCCTAGGCCAATATGTTTACTAAAGCGTGTTGTCAACGGGCTGAAAGAACATATTTTATATTATGCATGTGCTTAAATGGTGCTTTAAAAAGTGAAGGATTTAAGGACTTGCATAAAAGAGCTTGAATCGGGTCTTCATCTTGTGAAATTCTATTTCATGGAGTTTGATGAATCTTCAGCTTTTCTCTGTTGCAAAGTGAACATTACATATATTTAATGTAATAGCATGATTTAAAAAAAGCAAAACCAACCAACCAACAAATAAAACAATAAATCCCAAATGATTCAACCAAACTTCCAGTGCCGTTCCAGATAAATAAGCTCAGATATAATATTATGTAGATCCCTCCTGCTGAGATCAGCCTTCAGGTGTTACAGTGATGAGCAATGGTATAAACCCCTGTAAGCCCATGTAGGGCAGGGAAGGATGTTAAGTTATGCAGAATTTGTGTTAAGATTCTTACTCAAGGTTTCATTTCACCCCTTTCACTTTGCCAGATCTCCCTATGACACCACCAAAAGCTCTAGATATGCAAAGAGCAAAGCATGTAATCAAATGCATTATGTATTATTTGTTGGCACTCTTTAAAGATTATTTAGTTTCTCATGCCAGACATTCTCTAATTATTTTTCTGCTGCTTTAAGAGGGGACTGTGTTCTGCTTGTCTACACCTTGTTTCCAGGCTGCACACGCTTTCACTTTTTAGGCTGATATTTATCACTCCGTGTTTATCTTTTAAAAAAAGAATCCATTTTCAGTACTTGTAGTTATTAATTCTCTCATCTCCTTCCCCATTTGTTTCACCTGAAGTGCAGTGCTGCATGGTTTACATTCATTATTGTGCCATTATTTGCCTCAAATATGTTTTGCAGTGTCGCGTGAATTATTTTTGACAGCTGAACAAAGGCAAGATGTTAATCCAAGGAATCAATCTGCAGAAGCTGCTATTAAACAAGAGCGGGAATCTCTGTGCAACTTACCCTACCCAAAGAGGTATAGCAAAAACTCATCAGTCTGTGGATATCATGACACTGTTGAAGCCAACAGCTCTGGGAAGTCATCGACTAGGTTGCTGTTTCTGCTTATCAACCGTCTGAAAAAACCTTGTACTGAGCTCTAAACAATAAAGATGAAGTCAGTCAAAATGCTGCAGATCCTTTTGCAAAACTGAAGAGAGGATATTTCTGCTTGTTAGCCAGCAGTCTTGCGTCTGTGCACTCTTCTGACTGCAGAGTGAGAAGTTAGTAGATCAGGCAACATTTGGGCAGGACATCACAGTGACATAACCTATGTGCTCCTGCTTCTAGGCCAGTTAACCAGGGCTTGTTTGGGAAATCTCTGCACATTGCTGAATTTCACAGAGAAATCATGCTGTTGGGCAAAGATGAGTGTATGCATGTGTATGCTTTCACCCCTCAACAGCAATCCAAAGTGGTCTTTCTAGTCTAAAGGAACACACTTCATTGTCCTCTCTTGCCACTGCAGAGAAACAGGCACCCATGCAGTCACAGGCTGACTGAGACTGGAAGGCATCCCTGGAGATCATCCAGTCCAACCCTGCTGCTCAAAGCAAGGGCCAAGTGAGTGGATCAATGAGAGCTGAGTTCTCTCAGGCTTTTGAGTATCTCCAGGGATGGAGACTCCACAGCCACTCAGTGCAACCACTCCACTGTTTGACCACCCTAAAGGAAAAAAGTATTTTCATATGTTTAAATGGAATTTTCTCTATTTCAGTTTGTGCCCATTGCCTCTTGTACTCTGAGCACCACAGAGAAGAGCCATGCTTCGTCTTTATTCACACCTTTTGGATATTTATAGATGTTGATAAAATCCTCCTTGGTCTCCTCTTCCCCATGCTGAGCAGTCCCATATCTACCACCTTTCCTTATGTCATCTACTTCAGTGTCTCTATCATCTTTGTGATCCTGCACAGGACTCGCTCCAGCGTGTCCATTCCTCTTTTGTCCCAGGGAGCCCAGACCTGGATCCAGAACTTCAGATGTTTCCTACTAGTTCTGAGCAGAACACTCAACTGGCTGGCAACATTCCTCCTAGTGCAGCTCAGGTGACTGTTGCCTGCCTTTGTTGCAAAGGCACATGGCTGGATCATGTTATAATTGTCCATCAGAAAGCTCCCTTTTTGAAGACTGCTTTCCAGTGGGTCAACCCCCAGCTTTCTTGGTGTGTGGTCTTATTCTTCTCAGGTCCAGAAATTGTCACCTGAGGAAGAATAATCTTTCTGTGATGGAATCTCCTGGAGCACAGCCTTTGATTAACTTCATGAAGTTCCTATTTGCTTATTTTTCCATTCTGTTTAGTTTCATCTGAATGGCAGCACAACCATCTGCTCTGTCAACCACTCCTCCTAGTTTTTTGTCATCTGCAAACTTGCTGGGAGTGTACCCTGTCCAGGTAATCAACAAAGATATTAAAAAATATTTGTCCCCACAACAATCCTTAGGGCACACCATGGGTGAGTGGCCTCCAGCTAGTCTTCATGACACTGGTTACAAGCCTTTGAGCCTGGCTTTTTTCCATACTGAAAAATTCATCCATACGATGAATTATACTTGGGAGGTACTTTGCATGATTTGCTTAATTTTAACATGGTTTGATTAAGTGAAGCGAGCCCCACCCCTAGGGTTCATATTCCAATTGCTGTTTTCTGTAATTTGCACAGGCATGTAGCAACAAACCTCTTCCAAATACCTCACACCATGGCCTTTTTGATACACAGCTCCTCATGCAAGGCAAGCAGATAGTTAGTGAGGCCTCTTAGTCTAAGAAGGGCAATAACTTAGTGAAATTCATTGTGCTGAAGGTCACAGAAGCTTTCCACAGTCTGCAGAAGCAGGCTTTCAGTCTCCTCTTTCTACCTGCATGCCCATGCCAGGACAACATGGAAGGGTGGTGGCCACATGAGGTACAGATTCACTTCATTTTCATATACTCTGTTCTTCATGAAGGGAAATTCTTTGAAAGCACTAAAAAATGTCCACCACTTCTGCTAAAACTTGTAGCAGACTTCCTTTCAAGAGTCACGCTCACATGTTTTGGATACTGATTATATGCCATACAGGCCTCATCCTTGGTAACAGACCTACCCATGGCTTATGTTCAGTCTCAAGTCCCTGATGTATCACTCAATAGATTTCAGTTCTGGGAGGAACTGTAATATTAAAACCCTGCTTGCTCACAGGGCATGTAATCACATTCAAAAACCTCCATCATGCCAGAAAAGTTATCCTTTCTACTTCAGTGAACATAAAACTGTACTCTTTTTTAAGGGTGCTTAACTTTCAGCTGTTAAAACTGAAGTAGTCGCTTACCAAAAGCACTTACTTACATCGCACAAGTAATAAAAAGCTAATGTCTCTTCATTTATTTATCTTCTGAAAGATGGCCTGAGTGCTGGCTCACTCAGCACTGGGAGGTATGACTATGTCTCAAGTATGGATAGAGATAAATACATATATTATTGCTTATTATTGATAAATGTACATGACTGCAATAGGAGCTACAGGGCTCACTGTGCAAATCCATGTTGACAGATAATAAATTATCAGATGTCAATGTTGACTCCTTATCAGAGTTCATTCAGCTGTTTATGGGTGATCTTATTTTCCTGTTCATAATGTTAACAAATAATCAGAGTGTTCAGATAGCCATGTGATGTCAAGAAACAATCTAAAGTTTTCAAAGCAGAGACTACAAAATAACCAAGGTGCTCACTTCATGCCAGTGGGGTGTTTCTTCTCTCCAATCTGGGAAGCAGGAAAGCAGGAGTTGGCTGTGGATTCACTGTTGTCTGAGAAAGGGAAATGCTACAGGACAATGAGAAATACTGTGCTCTTCTCTGTGAAGTAAATGTTAACAATAGATTTGAGTAGTCATTTTTTAAATAGTGCTATTTATTTGAGATGCTGTAGAGATTAGTGCAAGATTTCAACCATCCCACAGCTGTAGTTACAAGAAGTCTTGAAAACAAAGCCTGTGGATCTTGAATTATTTTTCTTCACTGATAAAATCCAGCTCTCTGACTATTTTTTCCAGTGGGTCACCACTTTGCCCTTGAGAATGTAGATCAAAGAAAAGAAAAAAAATATTTTTTTAATTATGTCATGCTTTTCAAGAAGCCAAACTGGCTTCTGAAGTTTCCTAGCCACTGTGCACCCATCTGGAGAGTTGGTAAGCACCTGCAGACTAATTAAATAATCAGTGAGACAAATCCTTTTCTGATTTACTCCCTGTGGAAGGTGGCTGAAATGTTCAAGTTGTGAAAGATGTAAATCAGGGCAGGGCTTGTCAAAGTCCTTTCCATGTAATTTTTAGAAGTCTTAAATAAACAGCTTGCCTGCCCTTGCACAGACCTGCAGAACACACCCGTCAGTGTTTGCAGCACTGCTGAGGGAGGGGGTAGTTTCTCTATTTTCATATTTATCTGTTCATTAGCTCCAGTCAAAATACTTCTTCACATCCTTCCTCTTAAGGAAATATTTGGAAGCCCTAAAATATTATAATGATCTCCTGAGGTGCTGCTGAATTCTGGCACCAAGAGGCTGGCTGTCCTCATGCTTCCCATGAATTTCAGCTTTCTATTTCCACCCCAGTGCCACTGTCCACCCCAGTTTAACCTCCTTGGGCTTCACAGAAGGATCGGAAGGTCTGAGTATAGTCATAGTTGCCCAGTGAGTTTTCTTGAATCTTTAGCAGTGACTCATGAGAGTCTGGAAAAGACAAATCTTGTTTTTGTCAATGCTAGCAGGGAAACAGTGTTTCCTTCACCACTGTCTTAAGGGCACTTGGTCATTCTCCATCCTTTCTACAATGAGCTGCACTATGAAAGCTTACCCATCACATCCTCATCTTGATGAGCTGCCCCTTTGCACTCCTATCTCAGTGCTGTGTCTATCCTATTTCAGGTTTAATTAGAAGTTTTATAAACAGTCGCTTCCACAACACCTCTACAGAAAAGTAACAACACCAGTCTTATTTCATGGGAAGGAGAATTGTGCTATTTTTTTCCATATGAAACGATCATCTCTTTGAGAATAAGAACCAATCTTGATCTTCTAAATATATTCTCAACAGTGACTAGGAAATAGATTGGACCATTCTATCACCAGAACACTTCATAACATCTATGGTCATATTAGGTGGTTTCATGAAAAGTCGGAAAACTAAAGAAAAAAGACTTTTTATACACAGCAATCTATTGATTGATTTTTAGATGACGAAAGCATTTAATTTCAGCACTGCCAAAATATTTTGTAGGGATAAGTTAAAAATATCTAACTTAGGTGATGCCTTTGCAACAATGTAAAAAATACATCTTGGTATGTGATAGAGCAGTCTAGGCAAAATGAATCCAGACAATCTAGTCAGAATGAAGGAGTTTTGACTTACCAAAGCAAAATAAGAATAAAATAAACCAAAACCAAACAGCACTTTGATTCTTCTCTGTCACATTTTAGAAAAACAACACATTCTTACAAGCATTTCTATTTAAATAACTGTGATTTTTTTTTTATGGAAACCTCATGTATCCAAACTTCTCCAAGACCTATTAATGATTCTCCCTTATCTTGTGGATCAGACATAATAAAGTCATCCTTTGATTACCTGTGTTTCACCTGTAGATAATAAGGACAGGAGCATCAACACCTATTATCTAATGGAAAACATCCAGGGAAATGTGAGGAACCCAAGAGCAGTTTATACTCTGGGACTCCTGGGCTGAGAAGACAGATTACTGGGTGCTGGAAAAGCCACAGTTTCTATCTGGCTATAGATGAAACAATTCAAGAACTGGATAATTACTTAAAGTGGTCAGCTATTGAATTTTTCTATTTCCCAACTGTATGAAAAGTAAGCACAGACTCTTTGCCAGGCAGAACAGTAATCAATAGGTAATGGAGAAGTAATTTGGCTGATGACATCAACTGGATGCCAGTCTTTCAGCACCTCTATTAATAAATGTCATGTATCCATGCCAGGAGACTTGAGATGACATTGAGCTTTGAAGTCATGGTATTGACTATGAAGTATTTCTAAAATGAAGTCTCAGTCAGTCTGTATTGCCAGTTTCCACATGAGATCTAGATCAGATCTGCCTCTCATTAGCCATAGTTCAGAGCAACTCTACTGGCTAAGTCCAGTATGAAATTAATGTTGCTGAAGGCAAGAATTGGTATGCTGCTTAAGTATCAAATGCAAGTTTAATGGTTTGCAAATTCCTAGCAGGGCTCTTGGGGTGAAGGAACATCTCTCTGCTGAAGCAAAATAGCTCATCCTGGAGATCTACTTGTCTAGGTCAATGTTCTCCAGAATAGACTGATGCAATGATAACTTTTACCTACTTAAGTAGTTCATTCACTTTTAAAATATAATTTAGGGGTCCAGTTTTCAGCCTGGATTCTGTTTTACCCATGCATATCTTCAGAGAGCAAAGTCCTCTCAGGTCACTGGGAAGGGGTGTAGTAACACCAAATATTTAACAGCCTTAAAGGCAGAGGAGAACTTTCCTTACCTAGGGGATTAGAGTCTTGTGATCCTTTCCTGTCATCTTCCTCCTCATTCCATCACTCCTCACCTGAGATTTTGGGGGCAACTTTGCCAAAGTGACGCCCACGTGCAGAAACAGCTGCAGTAGCTGCAAAAGTTGTGCTCTTAAACCTGCTTTGTCTTTTTCCCGTGGAATAGACTGAACTTCCCTCATGTCACTTGTATCTTCACTCCAGCCCTATGCGTCCAGCTTTTCCTACTTCTTCCTCTCTCAGTTTTATTCCATACTCACTGTTCTAGCCCTTTTCTTCACTGAGAGTTCTTCTAAAACCTCTTGCCTCTCATGAATTCTTTGGTTGTTCCTCCACACTGTGATCATATACATGTTATGCTCTTTATTAGTGATGTTCTCTTTGAATTCAGTGATGCAAATTGTCTCCTTCACTAGCACTCAGGGATCTGTAGTTGTAAAATGAATGGATTTATAGACTGTTGACTTTGACAGCTTTGAGACAGGCCTGTGATGCTGAAAAAATATTTTGTCCAATGGAAGCTATGCAATAGTGCAGCCTTAGAAAGCTCTTCCAAAATGCACAGGCGTAGATTTAAAAGAAACCCCTTATAGAGGACTGAAAGTATTCTCATGGCTCCAGTGGGGGCAAGATCAGGGCTGCAAATTTAGAATGTAGAGATACGATTGTGTCAAACTGTATGTGACAGCACCCATTAACAGTCTGTTACACTATGAAATCTGATGCAATTCAAAGTGAAGTGGGCAGATGTAACACAACATGCTCCCAGCACACCCCCAGTCTCAGAGGAACTCTGCCTCTATTCATTTTGATTTGAAAGGCAATTAGCTAATACAAATTAAGAAAAACAAGAGATAACTGGTACATCTGGCTTTAAAAAGTATGTCCTAACATGACTGTTTTCATGTTAAATTTGCACAAGTATTTGCTTTGGTAGTCCTGGGTCCAACAGGAGGTGCACACATGCAGTAAAGTAGTATTTTTTAACTTGTGTGAAAATGCTATTTTCTTTTCTGAGACACTACCTACTTTTCCAAAAGAAGCTTGCATGACTTTTTATAAATAAGATACTCTTAGTAACGGAAATTATACATTATACTATACCTGACACCCAATGTATAAAGTTACCTGAGAGTTGGTTGGCCATGCACCTAAAATGTCCCTTCTTTCAGGTCTCACAGGATGGAGCATTTAATTTTAACAGCTTTCAAAATTAAGTTCTTAAGTTATCATTTTGAAGCCACATTTTCCCTTCAAAAACAGATCTAAATTTGAAGAGCAGAGGAAAACCAGAAGGCTTTTGCAGCTTACCCACATGAAACTAAATATTTCAAAACAAGCATTAGTTACAATGTAAATAGATGCCCATGGAAACAGGCTCCATCACAAACGAGGTAGAGGCGGGACAGAGGCTGGCCAAGCCTTGTGTGTCTGAGGTGATGCCTGAGGCAGTGGAGCTGTGAGGATGGTGCTAAAGCTGGTCCACCTTATACTGCTATTTGCCCATCTCCACTTTCTGCTCCATTAAATCTCTGCCTGTGATGTTGCTGCACAACACTCAACCCAGCCGGCTGTGCTGTAGCATTGTGAGCTGCTGTCCTCTCCTGGACAGAAATACAGATGGTCTTTTGTAACATTCAAGAGCCTCTACAACTTCTTCCTGCTCCTGCTGTGGCTTTGCAGTTTTGAACACTGTACCATGCTGCAAATCAATCTTACACTTTGTACGTGTTCCCATCTTTCAGCCCCAAATCCATACAGAAAATATTGCTCCTTTTGTAGCTGGAATTTAACTGTGAGTCATAGTTTCCCATTTGGAGTTCAGGCCATACCTCAAAGTATGGCTGGAGCAGAGGGTCACTGGCTGACACCTCTTTGTTGGGGTATTTAGTCTGATGTGCAGCCCTTCCTGCTTTGCAAAGCCAGATGACTTAAAAAGGAAGCTGATACCAGAAGTTAGTTGGTTATACCAAACCAAACACATTACTCCTTCTTCAGATGGAAATCTTAGCAAAAGCTGTACATGGCTAGAAAAGGTTTTCTGTGTGAAAGCATAGGATGTACACTGCCCAAGCCCAATGCCAACCAGTTCATCCATAAGAAGTTGTTTATAGTTTTGAAACCTATTTCAGATTTGTGAAGGTTTCACCATCCCCAATGACGCAAAAAGCATTTCTGAAAATGCTCCTTTGCTTTGTTATTTGCCTTAAAGCTTTGACAAGCAATTTAATGCCTTGTGGAAGCTAAGAAAATTATGAGTTTGTATATTTATAAGGAAGTATGCCAAGACAATCCCAGCCAAGTAATTTGTAACCTGGTTCTTCAGGTGACAAAAAGATGTCAAGTGTTAGTTGTGTAATTTCCTGTGTACCATTGCTGTAGGAACTGGCATGAGTCACTAAAAACTAACACAGTGGAAATTATTTCTTGCTATTAATAAAACAAAACCAAAAACCACGCCAAGAAAGTTCATTCCTCATTTTCTGTTTTAACCATAAACTTGCAAGCAAGTAACCACATTTTGTTTTCATAATGCCTTTCTCCTGGAAGATGAAGAAATACTTGCATTTCTTTGTTAGATATGTTCATATATAAATCTTAAGGCTGGAAAGACACTGTGGTTTTGACAGGTGCTAATCCCACTTGGCCACAGAATATCCTGGCACACCAGGAGTTTCCCAAACAGTTGTCTTTGTGTTCACCAGAGCTAAAAGAGAGACAAGGAATTGATTTTCCAAGGTAACGGCAAAATGGATTGAACAATTTGTGAACTAGTTGGAGCAATGAACATGACTGTTGTTTTTATTGTCTCCGAAGGATTCAGATTATAATGTGCTGGCAGTGAAATAGGATAGCTGTGGAAACAAAGCATCCACAAGGATGAGAACACACCTACTTATGGCAAGTCTCTATAGAGCCTTTTGCCTTCAATATTACTTGAGCTGATGTTTACTACATCGATTTATTATCCCCCTCCTCAGGAAGCATCTTTGGCAAGTTCCTCTTATGCTGTCATCACATTATCCCTAAAAGGGGGGAAAGTACCACAGAAAGTTGAAGTGCTTTGAAAAGACACTTTATGGCAATCTTTGAGGAACTACAGGCATCTAAGTAATTAAAGTATTTAATTGCAACTAATATGAGAAGAACCAGAAGTTCTTCTCATATTTTCTCAGTTTTTCTTTTAGCTCACTTTGAAATCAAATTCTGCAGTGACAGACCCTGCAAGAGCAGAAATGATAAATGAGGAGTTGAAGACTTTTTCTTTAGCTTTGTAGTTTGGAATGTTTGAAATATAAGCCACAAAGCAATATCCTCAGCATATTAGATGACAACTTTTCCACTAGCTGAATATAACTGAGTATACAATGTTGCACTGACCACAGGAGAGGGAATAAACAAGAAGTCCTGGGGCTAATGAGGCCTCAAGATATTTGGTCCCAGCTCTTACACAGGCTCTTTATATGGGATTTTGCACAAAGTACCTGGGATAAATTTTCTAACCCTCAGATCCAAAAAGTCCTTAATTCAGTGGAGTAAGATAACTAAAAAACATCCAAAAAATTAGAAAATATAAATTCTGAAACTTGGGCAACTTGCATAACTGCCACATTTAGTCTTTTTGTTCCTACTACCACCTATAGCTCTATCTCCTATATTTGTCTTACCTACTTGCACTATGATCTCCCTTCATCTTAACAGGTGACTGAACAGGGACAAAATGATGTGGTGGTCCTGCTCTGTGCATTACTCTATGCAATAACTGCACAGCAACACAATTCTGCAAGCACTGGAGCCTCATTTCCCATCTTGTCTTGTGTGTGCCTGACTTGATCTTAGACAGTGCTTGACTCAGAGCTTCCTATGGTTGGAGTTAAAAAACGTTCTCTTCTCTCTCCTCGCTTTCCTCTCAGTTTGGCAGCTTTTCAGTCTGGGATTTCTGACACTCAGTACTGTGGAACTTCAGGCTGCAGGTTTTAAATCATATGAGGCAATTACAGACTTCAACTTGGTGCCTATTTCCACAAATCCTTTTGGAATTTGATTATTCTTGCTACCTTGTCACTTCTCACCAATTCGACTGAAACTGGTCAATAGTTCAAAACTTATTACCAACACACACATTTATATGCCTTATTATGCCTCAGAAAAGCAACCTAAATAATAGTAATATCAATAATAATTAGAAGTATCCCAAGGAGAAATAGTTTCAAAGCAAGGAAAATTGGAAGAAGGAAACAATCACGCTAACATAACTGTTCTGTCATAAACTGATGAAATTGCAAACAGCAAAGCAATGTTGTTGACTTAGCGGGGGTCTGATAAATGTGTCTAGGAGAAAGGCTATGAAGAAAATCAGATGTCTAATTCTTATTCCATTTGGACAGGTCTAATGATAAATAAAAGTGATGTATGTTTTGTCAACCTGCATCAAGATACTTGGGGATTTTCTTGGGAGGTCACGATGGCATATTATAAGAATAAAAGATGTGAAGCATAAAATCCTTTCTAACTGCATTCAGATTATGAAATCCAATTTCTCTAACCATTTCAGAATGTTAACAAAAAAGCAAAAGACATGCCACACTCTCAAAGTGCCAAAAAAACTAAAAGAAAAAAAAAAAAAGTAAGTAACAACATAAAAGTCTTCCAGGCTGTATGGCTGAGCTATAGATGTCCAGCAGTATGACAGACACAGACTGCATAGGTCAATACAAAATCTTGATCAAGGAAACAGGTCATACACAGCACTGCCTTGAGTGGCAACACTTATGCAGAAGAAGTATCTGATCTTGATATTGAAGAAGACAGCGACAAAACTTCAAAGGAAGCAGGACTTCAGAGAAGGCAGCACTGGAGCCAACATTACACAAGGCATTAAATTAATTTTTAACAAACCATTTGTGGATCAATCGCTCTCTCAGATTTAAGTTATCACCAGTGATATAACCACTGCAACAGTGATTCAGATGTTTTACAACAGTTATGACTGGTGGAGAAAGCACACATTCAGTGTGCTTTATCATGCCCAATATAGAGTCTTTTATGCCACAGAGGAGTAGAATCATAGAATGCCTTGAGTTGGAATAGTCCTCTAAAGGTCATCTAGTCCAACCCCCCTGCAGTGAGCAGGGACATCCTCAACTAGAGCAGGTTGCTCAGAGCCTCGTCAAGTCTGACCTTGAATGTCTCCAGGGATGGGGTCTCCACCACCCCCCTGGGTAACATGTTCCAGTGTTCCAGCACCCTCATGGTAAAGAACTTCTTCCTAACATCCAATCTAAATCTACCCTTCTCTGATTTAAAACCATTTCCCCTCATTCTATAACTTCATGCCTTTGTAAACAGTCCCTTTACAGCTTTCTTGTTGGCCCCCTTCAGGTACTGGAAGGTGGCTATCAGCTCTCCCTGGAGCCTTCTCCTCTCCAGGCTGAACGAGCCCAAATCCCTCAGCCTGTCCTCATAGGAGAGGTGCTCCAGCCCTCTGATCCTGATCATTTCTGTGGCCCTCCTCTGGACCCACTCCATCAGGTCCATGTCCTTCCTGTGCTGAGGGCTCCAGAACCGCACACAGTGCTCCAGGTGAGGTCTGACCAGAGCAGAGTAGAGCAGCAGAATCACCTCTCTTGACCTGCTGGTTACTCTTCTTTTGATGCAGCCCAGGATGTGATTGGCTTTCTGGGCTGCAAGTGCACATTGTTGGCTCATGCACAGCTTCTCGTCCACCAGAAGCCCCAAGCCCTTTTCAACGGGGCTGTTTTCTATCACCTATAACTGCATGTTCTTCTGAGAACTACATAAATATCAAATATTCAAATATTCTGTCTATAAGCACAGCCACAGAAGCTGTTTCTTATTTGTAGGATCACACAACAGTATCCTAAGTGGGAGGAGAATGTCCTTTTATATCTTTGAAAATGAAAAAAATAATGAGCCACTGTTTTAAAATTCTGGTCCAGGAAAGAGCCTGGTTAGCAATGATGTGATCAAACTAAGAGCTGGAGTTAAAACCAGGTTAATGGATGGCCACATTTTAACCTTTGCTTGTTGCAATCCATGCACTGTCCTACTTCCTAATATGATCAAATAACAAAGAATAATCTCCAGCCTGACAGGAAAATTCAACACATTAGCAAGAAGAATCCACAGATTATTTTGCTACCGGGACCTGGAGTTACTCCTTCCTGCATCCACTGCAAGACTCACCAAAAGAAAAATAACAGGTAAATAAGAATTTGAGTTTAAAATGCCCATCATCCATGAAGCTATTATTGGCACTGTTGGGCTGGAAGTCATCTGTGCACTCAGGGATGGTAGCTCTGAAGACCTCAGAAGCATATTAGAGGGACATGTCCCCCAGCATCTCTGCACATAGGTTTTACTGCACTAATTTGCTGTGTGTGATCTGTAATAGGGGGAGTTGGCTACTGATTTTCAATTCATTTCATTTCTTCAGTGACACAGTGAGGAAAAGGAGGAAGAAGGAAGCTGGCAAAGGAATCATTTAAGTAGGAGAGTTCTACTTCTTAGGGAACACAAGGATGTATTTTCTGATGGGGACTTTCAGAATTAATTACTTCCTTGTGAATCATTATTTTGTTAAGGCAACACTTGAAACAGCTTTTTTTTTTTTTTCAATAGAAACCATGGGAAAAAAATCCTCTACATAATTTGCAAATTAACTTGTTGCAGAACTGCAGCTTTTAAAACATGGATTTGTTTCATTTTGAGGTGCAAACAAATATTAAGGTATTGACATCTGCCTCAGTATGGAAACTCCCTTCTCCACATAGTTCTGTTTAAAACATTTCTGCCCCTTCTTCTTCTACTCTTGAAATTACAAATGGAACTCAGCTAAGGAAAGCTTCTGTTCTTGTCATTGCTGTTCATGATAAAACCCAGCAGAAGAAACTAATAAAAGAAAGTGTTTTTCTCAAAAAAAATGTTCACTTGACGTTTCTTCTTACACGCTTGTGTCAAATCCTTTACACCCCTACCTGAGAACCATTTGTGTAGCACCTCAAGGGGAGGCAAATTTGATGTGAATAATCTCAAATGTTATTTTCAAACTTAAACTCTGTTTCTTTTAAAGAAGATAGAGGCTAACAAGAAAAAAAAATAAACCAGGACACTACAATTCCCCCACAACAAACCTCTGTAAATAATTCCACAGTGTAAAAAGATCTAAATATCTCTGTCTGAGTGACCTTGAATTTTAAGCTTAAGAAATCCCTGCCACAAAGGTAAGCTTACGCAAGGGTTCAGTTGTGGCTGGTGCTGAGCAATGTCACTCTCATCTGACAAAGCACAGCAGCATATGCATAATTTCAAGCGTGTCAATAATCACACTAAAGCTCAGGCTGAAGTGATTCTGAGAGCAGGATCAAGCACTGAGCACCTAGCAAGACAAAGTCCCAAGCAACAATGGACCTTAATTTCTTCACAAATTACTGCTCAGAGATGTATGAGCTAAGGGATTCATTTTTTCAGACAGCTATTTCCCCTTGGTAATCTCCTCTTGTAAGCATAAGGAATGTGCATGCCAAAGGGATTCAGGTGGTTTAGACTATACTGTGTAGATCCAAATCCTCTGTGACCCTTTCTATGTCTCTTGGCAGTTTATAATCCAAGGTGCCCTTAATTGGTCTGTTACAAGAGAAGCCTACAGAAAATTCAGATCTGAAAGGGATCTCTGCAAGTTCATCTGATCCAATCCTGTGAACAAAAGGACCCTCCTCCTAAGTTATATGGAGTTGCTCAAGCCAGGTAGGCTTTTAATATCTCCAAGGATGTAGAGTCTCCAACCTCTCTGAGCCTCTGCTCCAGTGTTTGGTCTCTTAGAGACTTAGTCTCTGTGCTTCTGGCACTGACCACCTTAGGGTTCCATTTCATGACTCTCTTCAGTCTTTTAGTATCTTTGTTTCACTGGCAGCTCTTACTCTGGGGACTCTGGATCAATCCTCACCAGAAATTTATAACCCTCAGAAAAATCATCCTTTGTCTTATTTCACTCCTGTACCCACACATGGATGGTGCCCAGCCCAGCAGCCCCGCACGCTGGACTCACCCACAGATGGTGCTTTCTCTCCATCTATCTCCCTGTCTGCAGTGTGCTCATATGTCTAAGGGGTAGATCACCTCAAGTTACTCAGCATTTACTGTGTGGTGAGAACAGTCATGGAGAGGAGGGTGAGATGCTGTTATGTGGTCATACCTGTCACCATGCAGTCATGTGCTCGTGGTAGAAGGATGGTCACGACCTCAGACTCCATTGAAGAGGGTTTGGCATCATCGTATTTTCCAAGGGTAGGAGGGAGCATTAATGATTCCCAGGGAGCAGCTGTTAAACCCGCGCATACTGCTACTCCCAGTAGCTTCAGGTCTAGAGGCTGCTGAGTTACTAAAAAAGACAGGGAGAAGAAAGCAAAGAATGCATGAAATATCCTTCACAGTTTTAGAGAATGATTTCACATGCTTTGAACATAAATAGACTGCTTCCAAATTAATTTATTGTACCAGTTTCTTCAAATGAAATGCCTGGGTTTATCCTTCCTTCTTTGAAACTGTGGCTTGTCTGCCATTTCAGTAGTCCTGAAATATATGGATTCAAAACAGCTTTGAAACAAATGGATAATGATCTGAGCCTGATCAGTACAGCCAGCTGAGCACAGACTGGAAGATGCAAACTCTTTCATTATTAATACCAAATTCACCATATGACTTTGGTTCAGGTTGATATCTGGTTAGAAATTATTGTGTTGCCTGAAGGACAGGTCCTGAGGTGGTCCCTGGAAGGTCTTATCTGTGGGCCTAGAAAAGGCTGCCAGTGTCACCTGAACACATTCATTTATGTTTCTCTTTCAGTGTCCACATGTAATCAGTGGAAAGTCTTGATGTCTGCACCTCATCTACTTCCCCAGCAGCTTCCCTACATGAGGATCTATTCTGCTATGCAGCACTCCTGTGAGCTTTGTTACTTTGTCCTTTCCTCAACATCTACCTCCTCTCTCCTAAGAGCGCTTCATGCCCAAGGATTTTGAAACCTCATCCATCAAGATTTAAGCCAATCTCCTGTGATTAGAGGCCAAGATGGGGAAGCAAATTAGCCTATCTGTCTCCTGCCAAGCTCTTTGTCTTCCTTCTGAAGCACTTCCCATGGGTCAGTGTCAGAGGCAGGATACGAGACAAGGTGGTTTTGGTTTTGGGTGGCAAGTTTCCTATATTCCCTGAACTACATGATTTGCATTTTTCCCTAAGATCAGGGAACTTTGGAACATAGAAAATATCTTCCGAGGTTTATAAAACACTGTACATTTTAGTTAGAAATCTATCCCACTAAGCAATAATGATAAATCACTGTGTGTGAAATCTAAGCTTTTAGAGAGAAGGGGGGTTATTTTTGAATCTGTACTCTTCTTACAAATCCAGAAGCTCATATATTGTTGAGGAACAGAAACTGTTCCTTGACAGTGAGCCAAAACCTACAGTTTTAATAGTCCTTTTTCAGAGAAAACTTACATTCCCTATGTTTGGTGACGTTGGGATGGTTATTATTATTTTTCTAGTATCAAAAGGTGTAGTGAGTGCTCGCAAAGGAGCAATAGCAGGACAAAACCTTAAACTAAAAAGAGCACTCAATCCACGGATAGGAGTTAATGTCCATCTTAAATGACAACAGGTAATTTTTTAACCTTTGTAAAGTTTTTAATATGATTATGCCAATCGTAATTTCAATTGAGATTTTTAAATCTATTTATTTTTTAAATATTTTTTTCTGGTGTTTTAGAGTGGGAAAGCTACCTCACAAGTAAACACCAGCATTTTGAGAGAGCTCAAGGACATGAGAGGTGTTTAGGATCAGCCCACCTTCATGCAAACATTTATTTTGGCTCTGAATTAAAATATAAACACATGGCTCCAAACTAGCCAAGCACAGCTGTGCTACAGCTGGAATTATACCAGTTAGATAATTTGGGGGTTAGTGTCCTGTGCTGTCCTTTCTAGCACGCTTGCTGCCTTTTTCAACAGGTCTGGGGGGACACTGCACTGGTAGGACCCCCACATGCCCTGAGGCTCTGTGCATCCCCCACATCTCCATTTTGGGTGCAGTGTCGGCCCAGCCCAACTGCTTTGAGTTGCTTGCTCTGATCCTTCTTATTCCTCTCCTATCAGACTGCTCCCAGGAGAGGGAAGGGAAGGAACAGCCCATAGCAGAGGACTCTGCATCTTGGGAAATCCATGGCAAGGACCATTATCCATCATGGGATTACAGATATGAACATCATTCCCACAGTTTACAGCTGTGGCCAGGATGAACTGATGCAGGACAGCATGCAGAGCTACATGCACTATAAGGGCACTCCAGCATTTCTTACGTGGGCACTGCAGGAGGGGTAGCTCATCACTGGGATGCCTAAATTTCCATTTCAGCTACTGGACAATAGCAGATCATGAGGCACTGGGCATTTGGGGGAATGCAGCTTCCCACACACATATGAGCCTAAGGTACAAAAGCTATGAGCAATACTTGGTGCTCCTGTCCCTTGTGGCTCCTGGGCTGCAGAAATCTATTCCTTGGGTTTTATTCAGACAGTTTTACAATCATTTTATGGAGTCACAACACTTTATTACAGAAGCATTCCTAATGAAAGCTTATTCTAATAGCTCCCTCTCTGGTAGGAATTTTATTTTATTTTTTACCAGTTTTATAGCTCTTTAAATAAACACTGCTTCATACTCTTCCATCCCATGTATCTCTTAACAGTTAATTACACCGAACTTCTCTTGACCTCTCGCTCAGGAAGAGTGGAAACAAGCAGGTTGCTTAACTAAGTATGACCTGCTTGTCACAGCAGTACTAATAACTCTACACTCACAGTGCAACCCTTCCTGCTGCCTTCCCATGATTTAGTGCTTCATGTCTGGACTGAGGACTGTATCAGAAGTATCATAGCAAATGCAGGTTCTGCGTCCTGCCACTGCAGAGGGAACACACTGAAGCTGTTTTTAGCTTCAAATCTCAGGGTCAAATCACAACATAAGAGTTTCTTGTGGAGTTCCTACCCCAAGCAGGAGGTGCAAAAATGGGCACCAGGTGCTATCACTGTGAGCTTTGAAGGAGCTCACATATGAAACATAATATGCCAACACTGCGCTGAGAAGAGACTGTCTACATATCATAGCACAGTGATCTATCCCTCATTTAAACATGAGTGTAAGCCAGCTCTTAAAACCTGAAATGTTTTCTATCTTCCAGAAATCAGCATCTTCCTACTGAAATCTACAGCGGGGATATTTTTCTTGACTACTAGCACCCCTCTTTAAGGTGACAAACTCCATCTACTTTCTCATAAAGCTGTTCTTAGAAATGACCAAACATTGGGAGAGTTTCAGTCAAACCCCAGGATACTAATTTGTGACTGTCCTCGATACCAGCACGCGATGTTAATGCTAATAAATACTCGCCAAAGCTTCATTTCCCTGGGTGCAGTTTTTAGGAACACTTACAAAATCCTGAGAGAAGCTGATCCATTGCCATGATGTGGAACACACTCAGAGCTGCACATTCCTCCAGAAGGTGTTCCAGCACCCACAGACAATTAAAAGTTATTTACCTATCTTACACTGGGATCTGATCTCCTTTCCTTTAGACAACCAGGCGAAGAATAAATGTGGTACCCTTTGCAGAAGTAGAGAGAGTAAAATAATGGCACAAACAATCCATAATCAACTAGGCTTTACCAGAAGGAGAGTTAGAAACTGAATGATTAGAGCTGTGTTTTCCTTGTAGTTTTGTTAGTGATTCAGGGCATGAATTTTGTCCTGACCTCCTCCTACCCCATGTTCCAGCTCATCTATGATAAATATATGTATGCAACAGAGGAGTCACAAACTTCAGTCCTTTAAGCATTTGTCAAGCCCTCTGTTAAGCAGCTGGAACATGTGAGAATTGATACAGTAGTCTTTTTGTGAGAATTCCCCAAAAGTGTCCAGAGAATGATGGGGAATTTCTGTGGGTGTCCAAAGACAGGCCATTTACATTTAGGTGTTTAAATGCAGAGTTATCAGCCCAGTTTCAGCCACCTGGCTTTGAACCCTTTAGCCAACAGGAACTTAAAGGAAGTGCTGAGCATGCCTGCCCAACAGCAACATGGTATCTACCCAGCCCCTGACTTTTCCAACTCTATTCTTCATGCATGATAGAGAAATCAGAGAAAAGCTATCTGCACCTGCAACTAGAGGTTGTGTAATATCAGGACACAGCCAAACTGATGTGACTGGAAATGCAAATTATGATGCCATCCTCAAAGAAGCGATAAACACATAAAGCAAATAACATGTATGTGGAGAGATGTCTTCGCTGCCACTGGGCTTTCTGAGTGACAGAGATCCAGTGGCAAAATAGCTTAAGTGTTTTGATGTGTCATGTCCAGAGACTTCTCTCCCTTTTGATTACACGCCCAATGGCTCTTTGCCACTTCTGTTACATAAGGCAGTTCTTACTGGCCACCACTACGCTCTTTTTTCCCCGAGTAAAATGCACTCAGGCTCCATTCACGTAGCTGTGCAATATGCAGCTTGCTAATTTGAAGGGCATCCCTCCTCCTCCTCCCCTGATGATCCAGGAATACAGCAGTGAAGTGCCTTAATGGTAGCATCAAATAGCCTCATGCCATACATTTTTTATTTCTAAAATGGTCCTCGTTAGAGTTTCAGGGTTCTGAGAACAAGTGTGAAATGTTGCTAAAATGAATAAAAATAGCTTACCTAAAATAAACTATCATCCAATTCATGCTGCATCACCCCAATCAATTAGTGACACTTTTTCTGGCAACTAACATGGCTTTATTACCACAGTATCCAAAGAGCTGATAATCACTAAGGATGTTTTGGCTTTGTAGCACCCTAGAGATGTAGCAGTGTAAAATATAAAGACCTGAGCCATGGATGGTTGAAGAAAATGTGCATTGACAATGCAAGCTCTTAATATGGGTGCTTAGATCATGTACAGTCTTAACAGTACTATGAACTGCCATCCCATTAGAGGTCATAACTCATCCCTCATTGTCAGAAATGTTTACTGAAATTCAGTATCCAGATCTGGGGCACGAAGAAGTTATTACAGTTGCCAGAGGAGTTGTTCCCAAGAAGCCTCCTCCCAGCCACATAGAGACAAGTTGCTTTTTTGGCCTCCATACTCTGTCTGCAGAGTGGCTAAGCTTGATGTCATCACAGTCAAATGGGAGTAATTAAAGGCTCCTTTAGAGTACCTACCACTCCAGAAGTCCTGCTGCAGGGACTTAGAAAGACTGGTTGCAAAACTCCCCTTTTTCTCTTGCCTTTTCTGCTAACAGATATCAAGCACTAGTTCTAATCTTGCCCCTCCACCCAGAAGCAGAGCAAAATTAGTTACTTTTCTGAGCTTCATAAGAACCTTTTGAAGTGGACAGTGTTTTATTTTACAAAGGAAGACACTGAACAGACAATGAAAACTATTCCAGGTCTGAACTTTAACACAGATGTCTTGATCATTATTTGCCATTGTTTCCATTGACCCATCCCCCAGGGCTGTAGTGCTATCGTGATCCTCTTTCACTTGCTGATCTCTCCTCATTTCAGAACACAAGTGTGGAGTGCTGATTCAGAAGAAAGACACAGGTTGACACTGGCAGCTTTCAAAAAAATCAGGATGCTACTCCAGGTCATGATAAAACTCTTATCTCTAATAATGTCAAAATTATCAGGAGGACTCTTACTTTGTATATTTTTTGAAGCTTCGGTATGAGCTACATAAAGCTGAAGTTAATCTCATTTGCTTGAAGTGCATTCATTAGCAATGCGGAGACAGATCAGAGCTGTATCACATGCTCTTGTGGTTCCATTAGGATTTGTGGTGCAGGGCTGATCAATAACTCCTGAGCTCTTAGGGCTGCCATACAGAGAGGAAAAAACTATATATAATCCCTTAAAGATCTTAATTAGGCAAAACCAAAATTATTATGCTAATAAGCCAAAAGTATTTAATATTAATCTAGTTGCAACAACTTTTGCCTGAGGATTGGGAATGGCACATATTAATCACTGAGTGTATAAAAGCAGGTGATGGCTGATAAAAGAAGCAAGGTAGGCAGCATCTGGCAATGGGATATGTTTGGCAGTTTGTCTCCTTGCAAGCACTAAGCCGTGGGACGTTTCATCTTCATTTCCACTGAGTTAAATATTCAGAAACTCTTTGTGCTCAGAAACTCTAAATGGGGCAGTATTTTCAGAAGATACCTATTGCAAGCAGCCAAGGAAATGCTTTTGAGCGTCTGGAGACTTTGTGTAGGTCAGAGGGTCTCAACCCTTTCCATGCTTTGAATTTGTATCTCCAAAGGGAAAAAAAGATTCTACACTTACTTAGTCGCATCACTCTTCAGTGTATCTGCATTGCATTTTCCTTGTTCCTTTTGCTGTAGAGATAGAAAGACAGAAAGAGAGAGAGATGTTGGGATTTTTCTCTGTGATCTTTAGATCAAGACTTCAAGATCTAAGTCCTTAACCTCATTTAAAGATGTTGCTAATTAATTTGATGCCTATATTTGAAGAGAGCTTACATTATGCCTTTAATGAGAACACTTCAGCCTAGAGATGTGGAGAAAAGAACAACATATAAAAGCACAGGCAGAGCAGTTAGATCTAGCATCCAGCTTGTGACTTCAGAGTGCTTAACACTTTTTACATTTAAGGTTCACATTATGCTAGGAAATAAAACAAAGGTTTATCGGGCTGGACATGGTGGAAGACACCAAAAGACACAGTGGTAGAAAAGAGTTTTTGAGAAATCAGAGTGCAGATGTAACACAGAGGGAAGAAAGAAGAAAAAACTGCTAAAATTCACGGTTGCCTCCCTTATCTTATGGCAGCAATGAGCACATTGCACTGAGTGGTACTAAAAGCTTTCTCTTCTCCTTTGGAAACCACAGTGAACACACGCAGTAAGCAGAGATCTGACTGCCTGCCATTCCCAGCACAAACCTGATTTACTGTGACTATTTCCCCTAAGATACCTCCTTCTAACAGGGTTTGGACAGCATGAGCTCTCTCACTGCCACTGCCTTCTGCTTTTCCCCACCAATAGTCCATTCCCATAGCAGGAATGAGACATGAGGTAGATGAACAACCCTCCAACCTGGGTGTAAAGCATCTGCTCTGATATTCCCTTGATTCTGGCATGAAATAGACATCTAAGCACCTGGCAGATCTATGTGTCTAATTTAGTCACAATCTTCCCTGACATTTCCACACTTAATCAACTTTCTGAAATTATGTCCACTCCATACAGAGACCACCATTTTCTAACAGCTTTGGCAACCAGCCACAAATGTTTCACAGAACTGTTTTTTTTTCCATAAACCATGCAAATGAGATGCCTGTGATGTTTTTGCAGTTGGGCACCCAGATTGCAATCACCAAACACCTTTGACACAGTAGCCATAGAGACACACACGTAACAGACCCATAGACACTTAAGGTAAAGAGTAACATTTTTTTTTTACATTTCAGCTAGCAAGCAAGGACAAAATGAGACTTCCTTTGGTCATTAAGGAAAAATACCTTCTATATCATAAAATGGGGATGGGCATTATTATATACTGCAGAGTACTGTTGCTCTCAGAGAAGGGATGTTGATTTTCAGAAACAAGTTTTTTAAGAAACTGATACAAAGATAAGTATCCCTTCCACAGACTTGTAAGTCAGTGTACACCAGTTACTTTACAGCAGCTGACCTGTGCTGATGCTTTTAGTCCCAAGTGAACATACGTTAACATGTCCCTTTTTCATTAGGTGCGTTAGCCCCAAATCACTCACATTTACTGCCAGACCCCTTAAGAGAAGTGCATGTACCTGGGTTATGATCATGAAGCAGCTGACACAGAGTGAAGTACTACTCCCCAGTAGCGCATTCACATGTCAAAACCTTTCCATTGCTAAACATTTGGAAGGACGGGCACATCAGAGCTATCACACTGTAACTAATGTACCAGTGGACCAGAACTAAACTACTTTTCCCTGCAGTAACTTGAAGCATTTTTCCAAAGTGGTGTTCTGAACAAATTCAATTTCATCATAATCATTTTTACAAAGACTAAACTTCTATTGAGAGGTATTTTTTTTACCCCTGTTTGACATCAGGTCTCAAAAGGCTGCAGAACTTTGACTCTGCATGAACATCTAGTTCCAGTTTTCCATAGTTGACATAGCAACAACCAAAAAAATAAGTTAGGACACTAAACTTCTACTGCCTTCAATGGACAAGAAGCCAAGACTTCTTAGAAAAAAGTTAACCTAGTCCTGTTTCCCTACTTCACCACTAAAACAGGGTTTATTCAGGAACATGGTCTATTGGACAGATTTGTCAGTTAAAGCAGGTATATGTTCACATCTGCAACTCTAGCTTGTACTGTCAGCTACCAAGATGGTACACACACAACAGTGCTACCAGAGGTCTACTTATTTAGCCATCCGTGCACACAATAAGGGTATGTATGCAAGAAGTGTAGGTCTGACTTGCCTTGAATCCCTGCTTCTTTGGCCTTCCAAGATAGGACACAAGAAATAATAACTCATTTAATCTCAAAGTTATTGCATTTTCTTTGATTGTTAGAGGAGTGTAAATAAGCCACATAAGAAGCATAAGCTACATAAGAAGCATATACATGAGGAGTATATTTGATCAGGAGCTGTACATATTATTATAATTTACAGTACTGCTTGCTCAGAAAGCTTTACTGTGAACAGTAAATAACATTTCCATTTTTATAACTGTCATAAACCAATAGGCCTGAGCTTTGATCAGCATGCTGTCTCTTCGTCTTTCATTGTATGTTTTCTAAATAATCTGCCAAGCTTTCTATCAATACATAATGAGTGATTTTTCTACCACTCAGAGAAGAAATTCAGATGGGTTCATAACTAATACCTTTATTTGCATACTGCTTGAGTTTATAGCCTTACTGCCCAAGAAGGTTTGTGCCCACTTGTAGCAGCCTGATTTGAGTTAGGCTCTGTCACCTTAGAAATCCAACCTGCTACCAAAAGCAACAGCCTTGCTTCCTTTATGTGTATTAGATTTGCCTCCTTGAACAAAAATTTTGATCTTACGTATATTGTTAGGATGTTTCTCATGAAACCCAAGAATCTATTGTTTTGCACTGGTTTAGAGAATGGAGATGCTGGAGAAAGACATTTTCTGCAAAGGTACAGATAGGTATCTTCTGTAGGGAGGATTAAAGAGACACCTCTATATGCAGTAATTGGAAAGATAAATGGACTGGCAAAGTTATATACTGGCAAGTCATCTGAAGCTGATAAGGTACAAGCAACTAATTAATAAAATCATCCACATTTTGTCATGTCCACTGAAAACCATGTCTGTCTTTGGGGGTTTTTAGGGGCTGTGCACTGAGCCAGAGCAGAGGCTTATGTTAAAAAACTATGATCAGCCTGAATTCACTCTGTGAGCCTCTGCAGCAGGAATGGCTGATGAACAACAGAACAACATAAGAACATAAAAACCCAAACTCTAAAGGACAATTTGGAGTACTGGAGTGTAGTGAAACCCACCAGCATGGATGAAATGTGACCTACTGCAGCTGAAGGATGTGCCTGGCAGCAAAAGAAATAAAAGGGAGGTGAAGGCTAGGAAAAATCTCAAAGGAGTAGAAAATACAGGTGAAAGATTCCAGCTGCCCCACAATTCCTACCCTACAGAACTTCACTTCACCCTAAGATGACAGGTGAAAGAAGAGCTAGAAAGGCTTATCACACTTAGAGACTGAGATGTTGACTATTTCTCACAATAAGTATGCCACAAGAATAAGTAGTCTGCACAAACACCATGCCACACCTAAATTGTGGAACTCATTGTTGTGATTTATCACACAGGCCAGAAGAATAAATGGATTAAAAGCCAAAGTAGTCATAAGCCATATTAATGGGTGGCAGGTCTACTGGCAGGTATTAAACACAAAGGTTAAAATGTGTTCAAGGTTAGAAGATTAAATCCTTCGCAATACCAGAGTCTCTTGTTATTTCCTGTAAATTGCTGGGCAGGTGAGACTTCAGTTTGGTCTCAGGCAACAGCATGTCCAGGAGCTGCAGCTCACAGCATCCTCCTAGTGATGGATTGTGGTCGTGCATCTGTTCCCAATCCTTCAGACTTGCCTGTTTTCTTTGATGGCCTTGATCCAGAGATTTTTTTTTTCTCTGCTATCTTTAGTTCCCAGTGAGTCTGAAGAGATTTGGTCCCTCCTCAATTTTGGGGAAGCTCTGGGAGTTACATGAAGAGTGTCCACCTGTCCAGGTGCAAATGCAGGAAGAACAGGAATGCTTTTAAAGAAGCAGGTCATGAGCCCAGCTCTGCTTCTCTGGCCACTTCATTCCTCAGTTGCTGTTTTCATTTTTGGTCCACCTCATTTCAGCAGTTACATTTTAAAACAGGAGTGTTATGCAGCTCCTGACAGTTATTTCTGCTGCGCCAGTTCTGCCTCCAAGGTGCTGACAGAGAGTTTCAGTGCATAAAACTCTTCTTAGTTTTAGAAACCCATTTTCTAGGAAAATAATGAGGCGCTGGAAAACACAGGAAGCATTGTAGAAGATAACTGACACTCTGCAGGTGAGCAGAGTGTTCCATTTGAAACACGAGGCACATACGCTAATCCCCCTGCCCCGTGTTTTCCTTTTGCTGTTCCCAACTTGTTGCCTTTGCTGCTAAGAGCTTGGAGGGAAAATATAACACATCACTTTGAACCTCCTCACTATTATAAAGAATTAAATCAAGGCTCTGATTCACATTTCACAGTCAGTTTAAGGGTGGCTGAAGTTTAGACTCTCTGCCTCCCTCCTCACAGTGGTATCCAAACTGAGCGCTTATAGCTAACCATGAACTGCTTCGATTCATAGTCCCTGGATTAATATAAATCATCACCAGCTACCGTTTATATTAATGCCCTGGGCTTCAGCAGTCCTGGCTTAATTGCCTGCAAACTAAAACATGGTTACTTAGTCTGATACTGATGTTGAAAATGCTGATCCCATCCCTCCCCTTGCCCTGGGCTGTGAGGTCCTGGGGAGCCACTATGGATGGAGCCTCATTCATTTTCCTGCATCACCACGGTGCTGGATCAGGCTCCTCCAGCACTCCCTTCTTTGCTGGGAAGGATTATTTTGAGGCATGGCAGGCTGCAGGGGCAGAAAGCAGGGCAAACTTAGACTGTCTTAAACAAGCTATTAAGCTACATTGTTTACCTGATAGTTTTACAGGCCAACACAAAAAGATACCAAAGCAAAAAGTGACCAAAGAGATCAGACTTTTTGTCTGAAGAGATTGTTTTCCTGGGGTATTTCAGACAAGCTCCAAGGCTGGTGTGTCTAGGGCTTACATATGTTATTGCCAAAACAGTTATTTTTGTGGGCCTTTTCTTTCTTTTTTTTTTTTTTTTTTTTTTTTTAATTGTCTCTGAGGAAACAATAGTCTTCCAGACGAAAATCAAAACCAAATCACTCAGAAAATCCTGTAGAGACTTCAATCTGCTCAGCTTCAAAAGTGCAATAAAAAAAAAAAAACAAAAACCACTGTTGCCAGAAAAAACAAACACCACATATTACATCTTTTTATCACCATGTCTAATGTTTTACTAACTGTGAAATCACATTTTGCAGGATGAACTGTCTCAATACACTTCTGAAATATCTTAGCAGCACTCAGTGGCCATTTGAAAGACAAACTCTGTCCCAGACACAGATGGCAGACAGAATTCAACTGCCTGGAGGACAGCACAAGAAACACAGATCCATCCAAGAGCATAGGGGGACCAGATTGAAGAAGCTGCACATCCTCCAGTTCACAACAATTCAACTCCTCAAGACAGAATTTGGGGTTTCTTGGGGGTGTACTTTTTCTTCCTCCTCCCTAAAATACATCTGAAATCTTTAGTATTAACACTGATAATAATGACTAGCTGCTGTGTATGCCTTTCATCAGTAAGCAACAAAATATTTTGCAAAAAGAAAGGTAAGCATTAATATCTCTGCTTACTCTTGGGGAAAATGAAGTGTGAAGAAGTGATGACACCAAATAGACCATACTCAAGAAAGGAAACTAGATGTCCCCACTAAATGTCTCACCTGCTAAGGTACATTTCTTTCATCCATGAGGAGTTGTTGCCTACTTTAAAGACTGTTGAGGGAGGGAGGGAGGGCAGAAACCAGATGAAAACTCTCAGGTTAACAGTGTGTATGAGGGGGTGGAAGGAAGAGAAGATGTATCAGCACATGCATATGTGTCTTGGGCTGTTGTTACACAAGGTCCCTGTACCATTTCTTGACATAAAATTGACCCAAAGTGTAATCCCGGAGTTCTTGCTATTTCAGCATTTCCACTGACCTCAGTTTTTCAAGGCAAGTATGTGGGGACCAGTTGTACTCCACAGCTGTGGAGAACAGCTGTGTTTGAAACATGCTGAATTCTTCATGCTTCGGGAGGACTTTTCAATGGTTAGAAACAGTAAGGATCAATTAAATGTGTATTTAGTGCTGGTACTTTGGCTTTGATGTGCTTGGCCTGGATTATGGCAGAGGGATACAAAGACAATTTTATTATTCCTATTAGATATTGCTAATATGATAGACAGGAGGAAATATCTAAATCAATGCTACACTTCCTGATGTGCTTTAGAGCCAAGCATTTAATCAGAGTTCTTGACACAAGGAGCTAACATCTTACATGAAAATTTAAACCTAACACTTATCCCGCTTTACTTTCCTTTTTTCTTAAAACAGACAAGTAATTTCTCCCTATAGCTGCACAAACTGAAAGGGGCTAGTTCTCTGATTTCTTTCTATGCTGAGAATGCCACTTTGGAGCACCTGAATCTATTGAATCTATTGAATTCAATGCATTATATCTGTATCAATAGGAAAAATGGTAAAAGATTTGAGAAATGTTACAGTATTGTTGATATAATAAAAAAGAAAGAAGCGTGAGGACTGAATCCACTCTAATCTTGCAAGGATAAACAACAAAAGTTGGAAACAGCTTTTCTCACTCTTTATATGACTCAAGCTGCAGAGTTATCTTACAGATTATCAGTTCTGTGACCTTTTAAGGAGTGTGCTCCTTTTAAGGAACCTGACAGCAGCCCAAGCAAAACCACATTTGATTCCCTATTTTCTGGATTAAAAAAGCAGGGACAAGACCTCCAGCTTTGTCTTCCCAGGAAAAGAAAAAAAAAAGAAAAGAATTAAAAATCAAAATCTCGGGGTTTTGTACTGGAGTATGGGGAAGATGCTACTGAGATCCCAAATTGCAGTATAACATGAGCTTCAGCATGATGCCAGATGCAGGTGTTGGACTGCACCGTAATTCTGTGCCATGGGTGCATCTGCTAAACCCTGGCCACTAAACAGGGAGAGCCTCTTTATCAATGTAATGCAACAGGAGTTAGAGGTCTGCCTTGCAGTCCTGAAAAGAAGTGCATCTCACTGAGTCTACAAAGTGAATTTCAAAACAGGAAGTCAATATATTTTACTAATAACCAACAGTCTGTAAAACAGGAAAAATGATCCCTAGACATTTTATAAGAAAGTCAGGGTGTAAGAGAATGGGTCGTCTGGGGAGTGTATGAATCTTCAGCAGCAGACATCTTCAAGAACAAGTTTGACAAGAATAACATAGATAAAGTTGGTCTTGCCTGGGGCAGTGGATGTACTGGGTGACCTTTGGAGGTCCTCTCCAATACTATGGTGCTATGAATTTGAGAAATAAAATGACTTCTTTCAGTGATTCCTCCCAGGAGTGTAGGACAGACCACTCAATTTCCTTGCAGGAAATTGTAAGTCATATGTCTTCCTTTCACTCTGCAGACACATTAAATCTGCAGCACGCAATTCACACAGTGCCTTCAACATCACTACTGATGAGAAACCTTATTCACAACCCTAATGCCATTCCTAATAGCAATTCATCTCTTCTTTGTTCTCCTCCGTAACATCACATTTCATAATCATGTCACAACTGTTCTCTTCTAATTTATCATCAGAGAAGGAGGAGTTTAACTTCAAGAAACATTTAGTTGTAACATTACCAAAAAAAATAAGCAGAACAAAGGAGCTGATTAGGGAGGAGAGGTGTATATTCTCCTTTCCTCACATGGTCCTTCTAACAACCTTTGCTTTGGCCTTGGCAAATGTAATTCTGCTCAATAATAGTCTCCACACAATCTTGACTATATTTTTTCCCACCACTTTCTTTCTTTCAAATCTGTGCATTTTTCAATCACTTTCTCTTCCATACCCCATCAGATATCATGGAGTCTCAGAATAGTAGAGGTGGGAAGGGACCTCTAGAGATCATCTAGTCTAACCCCCCTGCTAAAGCAGGTTTGCCTAGTGTAGGTTGTACAGGAACACATCCAGGTGGGTTTTGAAAGTCTCCGGAGAAGACGACTCCACAACCTTTCTGGGCAGCCTAGTCCAGTGCTCCATAACCCTCAAAGTTCTTCATTTGTGTTTCACCCTTACAGCTTTTTCACTTATTTTTTCAAGTTCTTCAGGCTCTATTCTTGGCTTAGCCATTGCCTAGTTTTCATTGCAGAGATGTCATTTGTCCCTCCAGCTGGCCCATTATCTTCCACTGCCCACACACTGTATTTCCAGACACTTTCATCTTCATTCTGATGGCAGAAGACAGAAGCCACTGAGGTTCTGTCTCCATCTCCACATGTAAACAAAGATAGCTTTTCTTCCAGAAACTGCAGGGAACATGAGGCCATTTGGATGCACAGAATTTATGAGACATTTGTCAACAAAGAGTGTTTGGACATGGTCCGGGCAATGAGAGCAGCAGCACAAACCCAATCTGTGAAGCATCTTCTTGAAGCTGTGACTTCTATGAAGGCAGTGATGACCAAAATAAACTTTTCCATGCAAGAAGCTCGGAAGTGCTTGAATCAGAGTGGCTTGAAATAGAAAGTGCCACTTCAGATAAAGCAGTGAATCAGAAACCTCAGTAGATAGTAAAACTATCTCAAACACTACAACAATTTATAGAGAAGAATCGATTAGTGGATGTGGGTTGGAAGGATGTGAATCTTTTGGAGCAGAGCTAACCTTCTCTAGCATCTACCCAGAGAAGGGTAATGAACCACATACAAAGGATGAAATTCTGCTCCCTTTAAAGCATGCCAATCCATTGCAACTCACAGGATCTCCGTATTTACAGGGGTGAAAAAGAACGAGATTTAGCTGATAAATCCCATTTTAGTACACAAGTGTGTATGCATTGTTCTGCAATAAGAGACTGACAAACAAGTGGGCGACAGTAAGAACTATGTAAGTTTAAAAGAATATTGAAGACTGAGTTTAAAATATCACAATCTTCTATCAACAAGTTGGTCAAATGGAAAAGAATAGAGTACAGACTGTAACGGGAGATATTTTAGTAGTGGAAACACTGGATTAGTATGTATGCTCTCTGGAAGATTATGTCTAAAACTACTTAGTTCCCTAATGCACTTGAATATACTGGAAGGTTTAAGCAGTTCACTTCAGATTTAAGCAATGTGGACTGAATTTAACCTTGCTGTAACTGTAATAAAGTCTCTAAAATGCTATGAGGCGACAGTAAGGCTGATCCATGGTAGAGCAGATAATTTTATCATTCCTTACTACATACAGCTCCTGCTTCCCATGAACATGTAACAAGCAATAAAAATTACATCAAGGAGTTATAAAAACTTCACAGTTTGATTTTTTTTTTTTAGCAAAAATTAGTAAAAAAAAAATGCCTTGAGGCTAGTCAATAGTAAGAAGGAATATAATTATGCCAAAATATAAAATCTTTATGTTTACAATACAAATTCGTTTGTGTGAAACTGATGCCTATAACACAGCAGACTGACTTTCATGTTTCTGGAAAATCTTTGATATTAAAAAATTGTTGATTATCCCACTAAAGTCACTACTTCTCGAATTATGTATCAATTCTTTTAATGAAGAAAGTCTTTTAATAAAATCACGAAAAAAAATCTCGCTTCTACTCAAAGGCAGATCAAACATATCTCTGCTCTCCCAACTCACCTTGAGACAGATCACTTCTTAATTAGTTTTTGTGCTTTACTGTTAAAATCTACTTCTAATGGTAGCATCATGGGCAGAAATTCAATTTGTTTTTTCTCTGAATTCCCACAGTGAGGTGGGAACTTCAGCAGAACACTTGCCTCATTTGCATGCTCACAGCAACTCTCCTCTTATTTTCCCTATTATTTTTGTTATTAAGTTACTGCACATATAGAATCATAGGATGGTTTGAGTCAGAAGGGAACTTTAAAGATCATCTAACTCCAACACCCTTGCCATGGGCAGGAACATCTTTCGGTAGATGACGTTGCTCAAAGTCCCATCCAACCTGACCTTGAGCATTCAGAACTTTGGCAATGTGTTCTAGCATCTCATCACCCTCTTACTTCTAACAGTTTCTTCCTTTCATCTTATCTAAATCTAGACCCATTTAACTTAAAACCATTACCCCTTGTCCTAACAGTACAGGTCCTTGTAAAAAGACTCCATGCCGAACAACCCCAACTCTTTCAGCATTTCTTCACAGGAGAGATGTTCCAGCCTTCTGATTAACTTCATGGTCCTCCACTGGACCTGCTTTAACAGGTCCATGTGTTCTTATTCTGGGGGCCACGGAGGTGGATCCAGTATTCCAGGTGACACCCCGAGATATATATATTGTCTAGTGTGTCTCCTTTCTAAATAATTTTAGAATAGCTTGTTCTCCATACCAGATCTTCCCTGCTCAGACAGCTCTCTGCTACTTTTCTCAAAAAGACATATTGTAAAACCATTTTCAACAACAGTGGCTACCAAACCATCTCCACCCCAAGGCAGGCCTGGGATGCAGTCAAATGGGCTGGCTGAAAAGTGCCAGACACGGTGCATTTTTGCTGCTTTAATGCTGTCTGATGAGCTAATCCAGCAGGGAATAACCCCTATGTCCATGGCAGCAGGAGTACTGAGCCAACTCCATCCATGCCCAGCGACTGTTTTAGCTAGTGACTAAACAATCAGATATATTCTGGCTTTTTGAACACTGCCAAAAAGTTACAACTTTCACAAAAGCAAATGTCACATCTGGAGAGCTCAAGCCTCCAGCTCCTTCCAAAAGCATGATCCTGTTGCCTTGAGCAAGACTGCTGCAGATAGGCTTAGGAGGGCTGCAGGGCTTGGAACTGCCTCTGCAAAGATATAAGCAGACTGCATTTTCTCTTCCTCCCTCTGTGGTCCCCTGCTATTATTAACACACTTCTTATTTTTAATTTTTTTTAACATGCCCCTCCCACAGAGGAGCCTAGTTAAACAAACCACCCTGCAATTTAAAAAGAAAATACAAAACGAAGGATTAAACAATCTAATCCCAAGGCAAATCCTAATCTTTATTTTGAGTCCAATTTCCAAAGTGATCTTGGATGTGTTATTTTTACCCCAGCAGTCTAACTTCCTTTTAGCCTTGTATTGATTGGGCCATATTTGATGAAAGGCACTTGTGGGCTGTGGGTTTATTTTACATCTTTGTCATTGGTTCATCTTTCACTTAAAAGTGTGGAGCATTCTCCTCATCTTTTATTCCCAGAAAGCCATAAAAAGCTGCACATTAACCACTTCTCTCCCTTCCCAGGAAAAAGAGTTATCACTCTGACGTAGATGAACTATTTGCAACATGGTTTTTGACAGCGTAAACTAAGGCAAAAATGCATTTACCTGTATAGGCAGAAGTAGCCCTATATATTTATATAAGTATTTGTAAACTATGGCTCAGAAGTTCATTTCCTGTTGTTTAGTTGACTTTTGAATATTCTTGATTGGACCTTGACTCGGTGTTATATTAATTTTCTATACATTTGCAGTCAGCCATTCTACAAAATCCAGGTTGCCCGTAAGAAAGATTGATATACCCAAAATGAAGAAAACTCTTTCTCAAAGTAAGGGGTTTTTCAGTATGAGCAATGCATCATAAAGCCTGACTTCTAAATGTATACTTAGGTAATAAGTCACTCAGTGTCTAGATGCCTTTTTCTTTGTTGCTGAGTATGTACTCTAGAGCCAGATGGAGAGTTTGACAAAATAGAAGACCCTCCCTCAAAAGGGTGATTTCTGAGCCTACCTGTGAAACCTGGAACATGGAAAACACAGATACGTAAGGAAAATCACCAGCAACTCAGGACAAGACTTTTCATCAGTGTCTATAGGGCAGAAGACAGTAGCAAGTTAAGTAGACAGAGGGGGACCACAGATTCTTGTTTCTCCTGGGATCAATTTACTATCCCACCCACACAGAGATGCCAGGCTTGGGCCAGACTCTTTCTGCCATGGGAAGGGGACAGAGAAACATCACAGCTGGAAATGAGAGGAAAGTGGAGGTGGACAACACTTCTTCCTCCTAGCAGCAGTTTCACCCAGCCCTTCTTCAGAAGCTACCACAAATCTGGCTGCTCAAAGCACTGGTGTGTGTGAAAGTACACGGACCCTGACCACCTCCCTACCCTGATGTGTACGGCAGTATCCCTTGTCAAGAGAATCCATAAACAACACCCAGCTAATGCAGTATGATGAGGGAAGTGCCTTTAGCTCATCAAACTGAAGAGATGACTGTGGAAGAAGTTAAGAGGATTCAGAGGCAGAGGATGGAAAACTGTCTCACTGTGAACACTGCTGGCATTAGTGTGTGCCACTGATTAGTTCATGGCAGCCACTTGTTTTCATCTACAGATGAAAGATGAATGCTCTCTCAAGTTTCCAGAAGACTGCTTATTCCAAATGGCAAATCAAATTATGATTTTTTTTTATTTTTTTTTTCAAAAGGGGAGAAGAAATTAAAATACAGAGAGTTATGAAGTGAAGTTGAAAATATTCATTGTGTCAAATAATTAAAAAGCCTGAAACCATGTCAAGAATAAAGAAGGAATTCAAGCAGGAAAAATTTATACTCAGAATAGTAAACAAAGGCCGTGATTCTAATTTCAGATATGCAGTCACCTACCACCAGGCAAAATGGGGGAAAAAAAATAATCAGCTTTTATACATTTGGCCAGCGCATAGTACAAGCTTCAGAGTGATGTGATGTGAGTTGTAGCTGAACTAAGACAGTGAGACTAGAAAACACTTAAGGCAGTGGGTTAAGGCACTGTCCTTTGAACACAAATGAGTTCAGTTCAAATCTTATAGAGAACAAGTGAAAATTAATTCACTTACGCTTTGTTGGACAAACTCACTATTTAATTTAATGTACAGGGCTATAATTACCAGCCTCTGCTCTGAAGAAAATCAGTGGAAGAGCTGACAGGCTTGTGTGAGAGTTTTTCAATTTATTTAACTGTTCCTATCTGAGCATGTTGCAATCTGTCTGTAATGGACTTCTCTGCCCTTGCAGCATTCCTGTGCAGCAGGGAAATGCTCTTGCCTCTCTGTTTTCCAGCTAGGATCTGAGGGTTGAGGTCTAGTCCACTGATGGATTGGGGCATTGCAGGGTTGAATGTCACCTTAAACCTGTCTGCATGAGTGAAGCTCAGAGTCGTGCCAACTGGAGCACTCGTTCAAGAAGAAAGCCTATGTCTGATCCCTCCCTGATGGTGTGGGGGTTCAAAGCCATACCCACTGCTCCAGACAGTGTTAGAGGGGAGACCTGTGCCCATATCTATACTCCCAGGGCTCCCAAACCCAAAGGCAGATGTTCCCAGCAGCCCACGGTACAGGTCTTCTCACCGTGGCTTGGTCAAGAGATGTGAGAAGAAAACTCTCTTTCCTCCTGGGCCCTCATATCACAGAGTGATGTGAATATTTAATTGTGAAATTAAAAGGCAATCATAGTGGCTGTGCTTAAATTAGCAGTGTTCCTTCAATTCTGGTTTTCCCTAGCCTCTGTGTGCCTGATTTTGTAATCCTAGTGATAGTTTCAAATAATTTGTATGGGTTTAACGTAACTGTACATTGCTATCTTCATGCCATTTATGGCTTATACAGCCACAAAGGACCACTGCTATTATCTAGTCTGACTTCAACCATCTGCTATAACACAGGCCAGAGAATACCATCCAGATGTTTCTATATATGTATGCTCTAACTTTTAGCTAGGACTCTTCTTTCAGAACATCATCTCACTGACACTTTTTTTGC
The DNA here is from genome assembly GCA_024605025.1 of Megaceryle maxima. NCBI lineage: Eukaryota > Metazoa > Chordata > Aves > Coraciiformes > Cerylidae > Megaceryle > Megaceryle maxima. The sequence goes on along the minus strand of JANHGN010006650.1, from coordinate 101,510 downwards.
ACCTCTCCTGGGAACTAACTGCAGTTGAAGCCTGAGTTTCCCAGGCTCTGCTATGAGCACACTATTAGGCTCATGACGTACTTTTCCTGCACGGGAGATTTGGCAGTAACTGGTTTTAAATGTGATGTTGCAGGATGCACACAGCTCATTTGTGAGCTTGAAAATGTGGTGTTCATCCTACCATTTTGCAGAGGAAAACAATATGATCAAGCTTGTTAAAAAAAAGGAGCTGCAAAATGAACAACATGAAGAAAGCTTCTTAAAAAGATACCCCTAACATGACTCAGGAAGCAAACGCTCAGCTGCTCAGTCATAGCTCTGGCATCTTGTGGTTCTCTGTTTAAAATATGATCTCTCTTTATAGCTTTACCTGTGTTGTTTGTCTCTAGTTAAATTACATGTAGTCAGCTCCTTCTTCCAAACATGGTGCGTGAACTATAAAGCCAAGCACTTAAAAGTGAGGCTGTGTCTGAACAGGTTGTCCACGCTGTCCTGTCCCTTCAGCTTGTAAACTGATACAGAAAAGTAACTCTGAGACTTTGGAGCATAAGTACCATTTCAAATTGTGACATCTGAGAACACGGACAGAAAACAGAGACACTGAGTTGCCTGAGGGGTTTTAGGTGTTGCTTGCTTTTCGTCTTTGGAAACCGGCTAGTGGCAAACACGCTGCCAGGTTCCTTCCTCTCTACTTACAGCACACAGGCTTTGTTATCCTCTTTTTCCACCCCCATCTTTCTTTCAGGGACCGATTTGAGGGAGGGATGATCATGATTTGCTTTGCACACAGCAAAACAAGTGCTAATATTGTTAGCCCCATTTCAGAAAAGCTAGTCAGGGATGGGGGATTTAATTTTTAATTGCATGAAGTGCATTTATAATTAAAACCAATGCAGCTGATGTGCATCTTTTCAAGTGCTGATTCCAGAGTGTTAGCACATACTGTGCACAAAAAGGGACAGAAGTGGAACACACACAAGCACAGCAAGACAAACCAATGCAAGTATCTAGGAACCACACAGGGGGTTAGAGGGCATTTCCAGAAGAAAAACTGGGGATTTAGTACCATAAATCCTACTGCAACTGAGGTACATGTTCCTAAACCCCTTAAGTCAGTTTGTGAATCTCCTACTCATCTCTTTATGGCCAAAGTAGAGTTTGTTTTCTGCACCTTTTTCTAATCTTTTTCTGCTCAGAGCAGTACCACAAATAAATATTTAGTGTGCCAGTATGTTGCTAAATTATTCATGCTTTAAACTCATAAATGGGAAAGACAATCTTCCCGACTTTACATGCTCTCCTGAAGAAATGCGTTATTCATTGGTGATTTTATTTTCGTATGAATCATATTTGTCTGTCGGTGCAAAGCAGAGTTGGAACATAGGGGGAAAACTGACAAAGCATTTTAGAGGTGTTTAATTTCACCGTATTTATTTTCACTATTTGCAAAAATAAGACCTGTCAGATAGACTTACATGAAAATAATTTGGATGGTTTTATTGCTCATAAAATTGAGACACATGATTAAACTGGAGCAAAGCACCACCATTTTTTCTTACTAAGGTGACATCTAAGAGCCCTGTGGTGAGGTGCACTCCTCCTGGGCTGGATGCTGTCCACACATCAAATAGATGACTTGTGGCTGCTCAGCGGAGCTTTCATGTCATGGAAGGTGGGAGACAGGGAGATGGAAAATCAAGGGACAGTCCCTTGTGAGGGATGTTAAATTAAATGCATGTGTCAAATACAGTGACCTTTCCATGGCAGACTCCAGAAGTCTGATGGGAGCTGCAGTCTGAGTGTCATGGAAATTAAATGGGATCCATGAGCATGAAAGTGAGAGTGCATCCCATGCCAGCAGGGCACTGTGATGTTATCTCTAAATTATTCCATTATCAATTAAGTTCTGTTTAGATGTAAGGAGTTCTTTATTTGCTTTTAGGAAATGGTTCCTATAATCCAACCTGAACAAGAAAGGCAAATTGGGACCATCCTCTGAGAAGCATTAGCAAAATATTCAATCAATGCTGTCAGCAGTATGAGAAATGCCAAGAGTCAAACTGAGTGATTTCTGGTGAAAGAAATAAATAGGAGGCACTGAAAGGTGTCTAGCTATTAAAAAGAAGGAGAAGAGAGGCCGGGCCAGTATGGATTGGAGCGAACTAAAGCTCTAGATAAAACATTAAATGAGCATTTTGTTTCTTGTCTTAATAAGGAGGAAGATGTAGGATTGCTTGTAAAACCCAAGCGATCAGGAGGATGGAGCACATGTAGTCAGTCATGTCCCAGGTAAAAGCCAAATCCAGAGATAGCAGTACACTCATGAGACTGAAAAATCTCCATCCCAGAATACTGGAAAAAGCCCACATAAAATCCAACCCCAGCGGCAGGAACTATAAAAAACTTGATGAATTGGGAACAGTCCCACATGATTGGAAAGTAGTATGGCTGAGGGAGGAGGGAATTCAGCATGAGAATAATCACTGTGAACCAGTGATGAGATATTTCAGATGAGATATTTCCAGTAATGGTACAGCAGAACAGGTATTTTTCCACAGGATTCAGCAAATCCCTGTCTTTAATGCAGTGCACAACTCCAGTCCCCTGTGATCTAGAACAACAAGCATAGTTTGGAAAAGGTGCTTGAGATTTGCTGGGCAATTCTGTGAGACAAGAAGTCTGATCTCTTCTAATCTAAAGCCATTTATCTTACTTTTAACTTGCTTGGTTTAAGAAAAGGAAGAGAGGTGATCATTCTATATAATGTGAGATGAAGGACTGGGTATAAACCATAGAGGGAGGACTATTAAAAGGGCTGTAATGGCACTTAGATATCTGGTAGTTTGGACTCGAAATTGTATGGCAGTTTCTATTAGAAGAGTGAGGATTTTACATGTCCCACAAGTAAAAGTAATGGAGGAAAGGAAATATAGATGATTTAAAGATTGAGCATGGCCAGATGATGAACAGGATTCACAATGTTGTCATTAATGATGAAAGGTGTCTGGACTTGATGACCCAGGGCATTATCAGACATTCCTTTGTCCCTTATTCATGTCCAAATCTACCAACTGCCTTGGACACCCTTTGGCAAGAATACAGTCATCCAGATACCTTTGAAAAGTATATGGTCCTTGGGAAGGTTCCCAGCCAACCCCTTCTTTAGCTCCAGGATGCATTGCCTCTGTGAGTTTCCAGGCATGGGAAGCAGTGGTGGGAGTATACTGCATGGATAAGCTCATGTCTGTATTACAGATGTCTGCACCCAGTTGTGTTGTTGAGAGATGTGGGCAGACAGACTCCTGTTACCGTCATATGATGAGGGTAGCAAAACACTCAACAGGTTGCCTAGAGAAGTTGTAGATGCACCATGACTGGAAGTGTTCAAAGTCAGTTTGGACAGCGCTTTAAGCAACCTGATCTAGTGAAAGATGCCCCTGCCTATGGCAGGGGGTGTGGACTGGTCTCTTTCAACTCAACCTAAATCATTCTATGATTCTATGATTGTCATAGCTCTGGTAATAAGAGGTTCTGGTGTACTCATATACCACAAAAACTGTATGATTTCTTGGAGATGGTAGAAGAGAATAGTCAATAGTTTTCTTATGCAGGTATTAGACATGGCTTTGCAGTACAGAATCCAGAGCACAATCCCTTAGAAAATGTGAAAGCCTGATGCTTCTGCCTTGTTCATGTTTTTCAACTGTATATATGATGTAAGAAGATGTCTTTTTATATTGCAGCTTTTTAGGGCAAGTCTTTCCCTGTAACATCTTTATCTATGACCCACAAACTGAAATATTTTGATGCAGGGTGACCAGTTGTTCCAGAGCTCAGTGCAGAAACGAAACACACAGTTGCACTGCTTTTGTTTGAATTAAGAAACTTCTAGAAATCCTTTGTGTTATCCTTGTAAAATAACATTTCATACCTACCAGACAGGATCATGAGTTTCAAGGACATCATCCTGAAACTGCACACCAAGTGCTCCCACAAGCCCCAAGCCACTGATGACCAAGATAGTACCCCAATTAGAAATGTAGGTGCGTTAGCATCTGAGTTCATATATCTCATGGAAATGGAAGATAGGTCATCTGGACCCTAGCCTGAACAGATTTATGGCTGCCAGACCACAACGGGCATCTTTCCACAGTGCTGCACTGTGATATGTGTGGTGCCAGCATCACTGATGGCCCTTGTCTTCTCTGTGCTATATTCTAACCCACATTTTGACATGACATAATTTAGGATATTGAAGCACAAAACCATCAGTGAAATCACTCTTCCAGTTTTGAATATGTCCCTGGAGTGAAATACTTCTGCTTCAGGTTGCTAATCCTTGGGGACCAAGACTGTCATTCACTATTCATGCCCATGAGATTCCAGAAGTGAAGGCAGGAGATGGGACGTCTGGTGGTTTTACTAATCTTTAAACAAACAACAAGAATGAATGGGTAGTCATATAGTATGGGCATACTGTGAAATTTAGAACTTTGTAGATAGTGGTTATCTCTGAGAACAGGAAAACAGGACATCTTGAGCATGCTGAACAGACAAGAACTGGTTTTCTGGCAGCAATAAGAATTTTAGGCTTTAGGCCACCAAAAGAACACAATGATGAAGAAAAGAAGATGAAGTGAATGACCACCAGAGGTCACAAAAGACCACCGGAGGGAGAAAAGACCCTAACCCTAATTTTATTATGCATGCTTGGACTATGTAAATGAGCTCCAGGAACCCATTAGCATAAGACTGCCCTTTCCAGGAAATATAATGAATATGTATGTTCAGCCTACATATAAACTAGGTACCTAGCTTCCATCAGTACACACATTTGGAGGAGTGATCCCCTGTGCGTCCAGCGCTGTAATGAAGAATATCTGCTTAATAACACCACATTGTTATCATCTCAGAGTCCTTGCTCCACTGCACCTAGCCTCCCACTTTGGTGAGGAGTAGTAGAAAGCAAGGGAACTCGTAACCTCCAACCTTTGAATCAGAAGTCCTTGACACAGACAGTCAGCACATCCCTGGCGCCTTTACAAATCTTTCAGCAAGGGCACAAATGGATGAGGTGCAGTAGGGGCTGTGAGACCTTTCTGTGGACCAAAAGTTTGAGAAACGTTTCTTTAAAACCTGGCAAATAAAGGAGAAGTGATCTTATTCTGAGATGCTCAGACTGGAGGATTTAAATCAGATTAACCTTACAATATTAGCTTCAGAAAGAAGCCCCATGTTCCCAAGATTAGGAGCCAGAAACTGCGTCCATAGTTAGAGACAGTGTTCTGTAATACCTCTAACAGGTCAGGAGGCATCTGAGGTTCCATGTCTGTCAGCTTTTTTGCGTGATCATTTCAGTAGAGACTTTAAAATCCATCACTGGTAATGCAAAAAAGTTACATAAAGAGATGGTAACTAGAGCGCAAGGCCTCTGAAAACTCATAATCCTGATGGAAGATTTTAAAAGATCCTGGCAGTGAAAAATAACCTTTAAAAGCTGAATGGAGGGATTACCTCACTGGGAAGGTAACTGCTACCACAGATGTTGCCCTGGGACATTCCAGGTTGTTTATTTTCAATATTAACCATCTTTCCCAGGTGTGTAAAAATGGTTGCAATTTAGGATTAAGGAGGGAATACTTCAGATGAAGATAGATTAGAAATATCCATTCTGGCCAGCAGTCAGTGTTTTCCTTATCAGTTCACTCTGGATTAAAGTTTTCAATTCAGGTCTCAGGAAGCAAAAGGAGATATGTAAAAACAAAATGGAGTTAATGGATCATGCTCTTATATTTTATCTGGAAATCAGGTCTAGAAGAAGAAGTAGAAAAAAGGTTTGTTAGTATATGTGGATTTTGCTTAAAAGTGTGTGTTGGTAGTAGTGAAAAATACAAGGAAAAGAACAGTCTTACATAAACTATACGATACTTCATATTCTGAAACAAGGGTTAGTCCAGTGGGACTGAACAAAAGATAGTTTTTATTTTTCTCTCGTGTGAGGAAATAATGGCCATTGAGGTATGATACCTGATGACTTATGGAAGTAAAAGTTATGTCAAAATTAAAAAAGAAAACCCTAGAAAAAAATTGCAAGCTCTTACCTTGCAAGGACTGTCGCTGACAGCTCTGAACGCTTCAAGTGAGAATGTGTTACCACTCACAGTAACAGAGTTGGTAAGGGCTGACCATCCTCCAGTCTCCACCTGCTTTTACCACCCATCCACTACACTCCCTTCCTTAGGGATTTTGAAGGAGCTCTCTCCACAAAACCCATGGTTAGAGCCAGCACAAAACCAGACCAACAGAGGAGTATTTGCAGCTTTCAGAGAGAACAAAAAAGTTCTATCTGACTCTAGAAGTGAAAAACAGAGCAGCTAAAAATAACACCAAAGTTAAATATGGAAATGGCAGGAGATTTTTCTGTCTTAAAAGGGAATACTTATTCCCTTATATATATATAATTTATATTTTTGGCACAGTAAATGGATGCAGAATTTAAGAAAGGTAATTTGGGGAAAATTGCATAGAATATGAAGTTTGATGGTTACCCCACCTTCTAAAAACTGCACACCAACTTTAGTAATCAGTAAAACCCTGCAAACATGACATGGCCTGTGCATGGGCATGGCTCCAGCAGAGCTGCCTGCCCTGAGTCTGCTGGTTTGGCTCAAGTACTGCAAAGAGTCCCCTGAAGTCAACTCAACATTGGTTGTGGCTGGGACAGCAAGCGCTGCATGTGGCATTGCCAACAATAAAATATATTCTCCGTTGCCATTTGAAGACTACTCAGCCTGCTTCTAGAAATAAGTTAGGTTTTGGCTGCTAACACACCTCCAAGGCAACTTACTGTAAGCAGAGTGTGCCTGGGGAACTCAGTTTCCAGCAGAGATATGGCTCTGCCTCATGTTTTTAATGGGCTAAGATATACATGGATGACTCGGGGCAGGCACTCTGCCAAGAAGCTCACATCTGCCATGGTGGTTCCCAGGTGGTCAATTTAAGCCTGTACTTGGGAAAGCTCTGCTAAAATGATGTTTTCCTGCTGTCCTGAGAACTTCCTGCATTTACAAAACCTGAACAAACCCAAGCTCTTTGGCTTTTCAGATGTGCAGCTGTACAGAAACACAACCAGTGAAATACTGCCCCACTCCAGTGAAAAACTCTGTGCTCCCAGTGGAAAACAGGCAGAATAAAACCAGTAACAATGTCAATCTTGCTGGCATAGAAACACAACATCGTGGAATCATTTAAGTTAGAAAAGACCTTTAAGCTCCTCAAGTCCAACTATTAACCCAGCACTGCCAAGTCCACCACTAAAGCATGTCCCTCAGCACACATCTTTTACATATCTCCAGGGATGGTGACTCCACCACTTCCTGGGCAGCCTGTTCTAATGCTTGGCAACCCTTTAGATGAACTGCATTATGCAAAGTCATCAGGAAAACCATGCATATGTTCTTCGGATAAATACAAGTGTTAGAACATTTCAGGGGAGGAGCAGATTTGCCCAAGGCTCCCTGGCTTTGCAAGCTGTCAAGGGGAAATTTTATCAATAATTTATTAAGAGAGGAATAGTTAGCAAGACAGTACCTCACGCACACACCGTACTCTTAGTGGGAATAAATGCACTGCAGTGAGAGGACCAGACTGTATTCATGGCTGCTCAGAGGAAGGAATTTGATTAAAGGCTGTAGCATTGCCCTGGTGGAAGTGAAAGGAGAAGTTTAGAAGAGTGGAAATGGAAACCAAAACAGAAATGGAAGGCAAGATTTTATCTGGGTCAAAAAAAGTAGTTACCAAAACCAAAGAGGTAAAACCACCATCTACCCCTGCACAGATCAGCCCTGATGGGGACACATAAACAGCAGCAACAGGGCAGGAAGCTGTTGGTGCCTTCCAAATTAGGCTGCTTCTGCTTGGTGCCACACACAGGGCTTTGTGCTGAACATGGTGAGTTGGTACCACAATAAAAATTTATCAGTAAATCATCCTAAATGCTGTTATCTTTCCTACAACCTGCTATCTGAATAATACCACCAGCTGTCAGGACTGTCCCCTATGGGAAATGGTTTCAATGTTTTGATATGGGATGGGCCCTGGAGGTGTTAATGCTGTAGACAGGGAGGCATAAGAATTTGGAGAGGTTGGAGCTGGCTGGCATGGGCCAGCATGTGGGCTCCTAAATGAACCCCATGGGAGAGGAGGAGAAACTTTACAAAGCGCAGAAATGGAGTCAGTGCTGGGGGACAGGGAAGGGCAGAGGCTCAGATTCCAGGAAAGAAAAACAGAAACAGCAAGACGACAGCAAGGACTGCAGGCACTCAAGGGCAGCAGCAGACAGTTTGGATCAGATCACGTCTATCAGTTCAGGAAGACTCTGAAATTGGATCAGGACGACAAAGCCACCCCCTTCTTCCAAGCATGAAATGGAAATTCTGCATTTGCATTACCATGAAATTTGCGTTTAGCTTTGTCTGCTTAGGAGGATAGATGCTCATTACTGAGCTCCAAATATCTACCCCTCTGGAGATAAACACTGAATAACTCTGTGGGAACTGCAGCTCATGGCTTCCCTCTTTTGTAGCAGAATCAAAGTAGTACCTGACCTGAGTAGGTGTTAAGACACTGACTGTATGTGTCCTTTTCAACAGGAATTTTAAACTTTTGCTGTTTCCTGGGATCTGGTCTGAAACCCAGCTTTGAGCAGAGAGTCAAAAGACTACAGAAATGTTGTTTGATAGTGACCCAGAGGAGTTTACATCCCAGGAAAGGAACTGCCACAGGCAGGCAGAAGCACTGTGTTTCCATCCTCATTTTCCTGAATGTAGAGAGCTGTGTCCCAATCATATAATTCAGACAAGTGATGAGAAATTAGCATGTTATTAATTTAGGAATTTACTATTTAAACACATTGGTTATCTGTAAGAAGAACAAGAATCTCCTAGTCGAGATGAAGATCTCTGTGACCTTCTATTCAGACTCTAGTAGTGGATTGGGTTAATTTAAAGATGCTTAAGTTCAAGATACAAGATAATTCTTTGTTGTCTTTGATTTGCTTACAGTTGCAGCGGGGCCAAAAACTATGTAAAAGACTAGCACAAATCTAATACCCCCCTCAGTACACTAAAGAAGATGACTGAAGCAAATACTTTTTAGAGATATGGAAAGACACAGGTATGATGGCAAGGGCCACAATGCTAAGACCTGATAACTGATCAGCAGATGATGTTGGCTGAGCTCTATATGCTGCTACTGAAAACGTTTTTTTGATTGAACATAGGAAGTGGACAAATTGATACTGTCATCAGTTGAGGAAATGCTGGGTAGCATCCTTTAAGAAACTGTATCTCAGTCCCTATCCTCCAACTGTTCAGTCATCTTGACATAAACTGTATCACCAGAATGGCAGTGAAACTGCAGGTGAACTAGAGCATTTTGCTTGGACACCAAGTTCAAGCTCAAATCTGCCTCATCACATTGGTCAGCAAAGCAATTATGCTTGCAAAAGTCTGTCGTGTAGAAGCCTAGATGTCAATGTACAAAACTCTTTACTTAGAATTTATCTTCTTATGCAAAAGGATCTCTGTCTCTTTTCATTTAACTTTACATATTCACATTTGAATAAATAATATTTGAATAAATTCAGATACCTGGACTTTAAAAGGTCTCTCTAAGTGTTCTAAGACTTTAATAGAAATGACTTGTTTTACAAACTTCTCAGGTCAAAACAGGGACGAAATGTATAACTGTCCAATGACATGGTAAGAAATGATTGTTATTCCCAGCATCTGCTGCCTTCTGTTTCTCAGGTGATGCTCCTCTCCCTCTAAGTGCCGTATCCAGAGAAGAACCAAGACATATTCACATTCTTTCAAAGGAAGGTTGTGCCACTATTGGCAGCACAATAAAAGACAATCACTGGAAATACAGTTTGGCCTATTCAGTCTTTGTACCTCACAAACTAAAAGCTTCCTGGTTGTTTTTCTAACTATAGCACCATCCAAAGATCCCAATCACAGACCAAGGTAGCATTAGAGTCTTTACACAGTGCTTGTCAGGGCTCTAGACTTGAGGGCAATTTTGCCCAGCTGAGCATGCAGCTCAGGTGATTAAAAGTTCAGATATGGTGGTGGCCTTCAACACATTTGGATCCATTGTCAAGTTGAGAAAGTCACATTGTCTCCCCCAATACTTGTGGAGTAAATTTGAGAGGGAGAGCTCTGGGAAATACATCTTTGCCATAGCCTGGCTTAGAACTGGGCATTTGAATGGTAGCCCACTGATTACAGCTCATAGGAGAAGTCTCAGTGTCCACTGCTGTAAGTGATATTCATAGATTTGTTAAAGGATGAAGTAATTCAGATAGTACTTGCTATAAATATCACAGTACTATATGGGGAGTTGCTAAATTAGATTTTGAATTTTGTTTTTTATTTTTACTAAGGTGGATGTGTCTAGGAGAGCTCTGTTATTAAACTGAGGTACAAAGTAACCTTCCATTTGCAGATATCTGTCAAGAGGCTATTTGGACCCCCAAATTATACCTGTAGATCTCTTAAGTGAAATTGTAGTTCCCTTTCATATTACATTATTAAGATAACTGATTACTTTACTCTGTTAGTTGCAGAGATAAACGCTGTATCTACATTAATACCTAGTTTAAAACAAAGGCCACCAGGATGACTGCATGGCCAGACCCAATTATGGTGCAAAAAGGTGGAGATCTATTGAATTCTAATCACTAGGGCTGCATTTCTGACCCACAGAGTCATGCAGATTTAGTGAGTTATGGTAAGAAGTTGTTTGTAAACCTTAGGTATTGGATTAAAGTCCAGGGGTCCTCTTAGAATTGGTGGACTTTCTCTCTGGAGTGAAGTCTCAGTAATCATAAAAGCAGTGCTCGATCCAGAGTTTATTTTCCATCCTTTGCACACTATCTCTTCCCCAAGGCAGATGCATAATACAAATCATCATTTGCAATGGCAAAGCTGCCTTTTTGACTTAATGATTCATTGCCTTCTCCCAATAACACGCAGATCTTTCAGACCTATCCCTGGAGGGCAGGATGCTCAGGCTTGTACTCCCTGCTGGATGACATGCTTTCAGGTCTGAGGAGAAAGGTGTGCAAATTGCTCCAAAAGGTATCCCATCCAAGACTTGGCCAGACAGTGATCAAACATTGCCAACAGGGCCAAAAAAAAAATCCCCGGCAGAAGGTGGTGAAAAACAATTCATAGGAAGATTAGTTTGCTATGTGCACCCGTGACACCACCCATTCCAGGGCAAGAAGGCATTCCCCAGATCATTGCACCTAGACTCTGCTGTTGGAGACAGCCAAATTATGTGTCATTTTCAAAATAATTTAGTCCTATATCCTGGCGCCATCCAGAAACTGTTCCAGAGCTGCCTCCTCTGATGGGTAGCAATTTCTAACTCAGTCTCCGTGTGTCTGTTCTTTCACCTGTATTAATCTTCTCTCCTCTGGTGCTGAGTTCTCATCCTGAGCATTTGCTCATCCTCATATATTTCCTGATAGTGGTCATATACTTATTTATCCTTCTTATGCTATGCCATAAGCATTACACTCTTCTGCTCTCTTTTTATAAAAAAAAACCCATTATCTTGGTCTTACCCACTCTACTTTCTCACTCCCGTCGATTTGTGATTAATCTCACTTGCATGTAGATGGCCAGAATTTTACAATAACATCTTATATAGAAAAATGCTATATCTCCCAATTCCAGTGCCTTATGCAGTGATGTCACTACTTACCTATCTCTAGTAGCTGTGGTTCTCCCAGGGCAACCTACCGAGGTATTTGCCTTTTCATAGCCATGCCACATCTGCAGCTCATAGGCATGTTGTGAAGGAAGGTATTTCTCTTTCAATTTCTTCTTTATTGTTGATTTCATCATTTGGCAAGGATTCTTCTGAAAGATTGTCAGTAACTTCCCTGACACTGACACAGCTCCCTTCTGTGCAACTACTAAAGCCTCCTTTTCAGTCATTTCCTTATACACCATAGAATTCTTGCACCAGTCCTCATGTTTTCTGCTTTTGCTGATAAAATCCCATGTGGCACTGTCTCAAATGCTTTTTGATTTCTTTATATGAAGGAAATCTCATGGATATAATCTCTTTAGCAAAGGAAGATTAACAGGCAGCACAACATACTCTCCCTTTGATAAACCTGGGAGTTTCTTTACTCTGCTTTCTGCTCACCTCCTTGCTTTCACACTGATTCCAAAACAGTTACAATCAGATTATTACTGCTTAGTTGTCCCTACCACTTTCCCTGCTTTTTTTTTCAATCACAACACTATTCTCCAACAGTTGTGTACATTTATAGAATTGCTACTGTGAATACAATTCCACCTTTCTGGTATTGCAGGACTGTGATTCTCCAGTCTCCCCGAGAGAAGCACATAACTTCTTTGTGTTCACTGCTCTCTCATATTTACCAACACATTTTTCCATACCTTCATTCTCACTGGCCAGCACACCTTTATTTCCAGGTCCAGCCTCATCACTTTTCTGAAAAATTGATGCTAGATAAACAGTTTGGTTTTGACCTATATTTTGCTTATCCTTAAAGGTTATAAAAACCTTTTTCATTCCTTGTTCATTCACTAAGCTTGAGATGAAAGCAGAAGTCTAGTGGTCATCACAGCACAGACAAGAGAGAAGGGAAGATAGCCAAAAATTGTTAGTAAGGCAGAGCTACATTTAAATGTAATCCTCCCTTGCTGTGAGCTGCCCTGTTTCACGGATGAAGTATGATCAGACCACGTAGGATTTCATTACCTTTTCTTTAATATATCAGCACATTCAATGTCACAGCCCTCCCACCTGTCTTCCTTAGTTTATTGACTGCCACTACTTTACAGCGTTAAGCGCACTCCAAACCGAGCTCCTCACAGCAGATACTTGCCATTTTAGAGGTCCATAAAGTGCTGTGCCAAAGAGGGTCTCTTAGTAAACTATAAGAAAGCAATAAAGATGACTGGAGTGCAATTACAGTTGCTAAGTCAGTTTTAGAAATGGCATCTTAAGTCAAGATCATCCAACAAATAGGCAAAGGATAGGCTGTGACTGGGAAAGCTTCGACTCTTCTGCTAACCCTGCCCTGGCTCTGTGACCTTGTGCCACTGTTTCATGTCTCTAGGCATCCCTTTCCTCTCCTACTTTTTTGTTCACTTGTCTAGTTAGACTGCTGTATCTCTGGGGACAGAAGTGGATTTTTCTTTCATTTCTTTTTGGTGCCTGATGTTTCTCACAACATAAAAAATATACCAACCCCCTCAGGTTATGTTTCTGCTTTAACCCTCCACCCTTACTTGAAAGCTGAGCTATTCTCTTCCTGCCCTGAGTGTGGTCATGAGCAGACACACCACTTGGGAGTGTGAACTTTCCTCTCAGCAGACAATGTGTATATGTGGGAGCAGGGCTGCAAAGGAACCAGGTGGCTGCCTTCTTCACAAGCCGAAACTGGAACTTTATTTGAAGTAAACCTCAGGGGAGCAAGAGTATCTTTTTTACTTTTTACAGAGCCACAATGTACAGCACTCATTTCATTCTGCATCATGCCAGAGGATTTACAGTAGAGTAGGTTTTTCTGACCTTCACAAGGTATTCATATCTTCTTTCTAAATTACTTAAGCCCCTTCTGCCTGCTACCAACTTCCTCTGGCTTCTGGTGCCCGTGTCTGTCTTTGCCAATGAACATCACAACGTGCTGTACATGCCCCAGGTGCTGAGAAAGTGCATCTATGCTGCTATTTCTTAGCCCATCCTCTAGTAGACACTGGTGTCCCATAAGACACTAGGATGCACTTCACAAAACTTTTACTAGAAATAAAGCTCAAATGCACTTTTTCTTTTTTCTATACGTGGAAGTGAAACTCAGCATGACAGAAATAAGTAATCACTGCACACTGGCCTTATTTTTATTTAGTTACATATAAAAATCATTGTAGCATCAGCTTTGAAGGTGATACCTGAGGGGTGTTTTTTTTCCCCAGAAGCTTTCAAAGCTCTCTGATTGAAAGGGAAGTCAAGAGACCATCCTGCCCACACCTGTGGCCTTAGCTCCCTAACAGCACATCTTTGTATATGAGACGTGTATTAGCTCTCCTGCCTTCACCCTGCAGAGTAAGCCACCTCACCACACTCTCCACTTTCCTTAGGAGAAAGTCATGAACAAATGTGAAGAGACAAATAACTAAGAAAAATAGGAGCAGCCCTCTCCAGTGGACTGGATCAAGTCTAGCTCAGCTGAAGTCCTCAAATGCCCTGTACGCTGAGAATCTCTACCCATTGATGAATTATGTCCAATGATCCCTATCTGCTCTGAGCAGGTCTGTCCAATGCAAGAAGCTCAGCGCGGGTGATAACATGACAATTTCACCACTGCTAAAGCACATTTTCAGATACAGCAGGGTGTGGAGATTGCATTTTCAAAGGCAGAAAGATTCCCTTTTTCTTAGTATTGCTTTTCAATAGATTACTGAGAACTCACTGGTGTTAAACTTCTGGGGCTGATTTCTGCCATAGATGTGTGAGATATGCTTCTTCAAGACTCGTTAGTGAGGTTTGAACCCCTGACCTATGGAGCTGAACACAGATCTACACCTCTCAAACTCAAAGCTGAACTTCACCGGCGGCATTAGACTCTTATCTTCTTAGACAACAGGGATGCATGACGTACACTTTGAAGGCACCTGCAAGTTCTCCTGAAGCCAACTATCTGAGGGCAAGGATTCAGCCTCTCGGTATTTTGTGGATTTTCTTGCTCAGACCAGTCAATTAAAACACACTGACATTTGCCACAATATTCCTTTTCCAGCTGTCTTTTAGGGTTTTTCAACAGGCTTTGGTGCCCAGCAGGAGCTATAACTGGAGCAAGTCTCTGACATTTTAAATTCAAGCAGCCGTGACACTTGCCGGAGCAACCCTTCTGAACTCAGTCCCATAATGCTCCCCTCATCCACCTGTCCAAGCAGGTCTGACTTGAGTGAAAGTTTGTGCTCAAAGAGTAAGTTTTCTCTGGTAAATTTTTACTTGTATAGTATTTATTGATGAAGGAGAACCCACCACAAAATATTTCCCATTTTCATAGGCCAAAAGAGAGAGAGAACACTGTTTAAAAGAAAAAAGTGAGACAGACATTAACTTCATGTCTTAGACAAAGTCTGGTAGGAATATGACAGGGGACAGAGATGTTCTGAGCTCTTATTTTTGTTGAAGAAGATGAGAAAACAAAATCCCGAATCACTAGTTGAGGAGAGAAAGGAGGCACAAGTCACTCTTTCCCAATACATACATGCTCATGCACAACTGTTTACTCAGAGTGGTATCAGACATGGCAGGAAGGTTGAAAGAGCCCCTTCCCTCCTGAAAAGCAGAGAATCCACAGAGCATGCAGGATAGGGACTCAACTACCAGTCTCTTTCTTCTCCCAAATCTACTCTATTCCTCAACCTCCATTCCTCATTTTCAAGGAAAAATAAGTAAACACAAACATTTTGATAGGTCTCCAATGCACAAATGTTTGGCACAAAGAAGTCCTTGAAACTTCAACATTTTTCATGAGACGGGAAAATGGATTCACACTCACTTCTGGTGACAACAAACCACTTTCTAGTCTGAGCAGTTTGCATTCAAAACTACCTCTTAAAATCCATCCCTCAGCTAGCTCCTGAAATATGTGCTGTTTCAAATGTGCCTCTGTTGGGTTTTTGATTAGCCCTCAAAGGCTAATCTACCTCATGAGAATTTAGTTGCGTAAGATGTTGATAAGTAAGGACCACGGTGCATTAATGCCTAAGTAAAAGGTATTTTATTGAACATGAAATACCATTCTTATTATTCCTTTTAATTATTTAAATGGGCTTGATATTATGAGGTAGATATATTCTCAAATATCCAGTAACTACTGTTCTTGTTTGTTTATGCAGAGAAAATTGATAAATTCATATAATATGAAACAAGCACAAGACAAAAGTAATTTTACACAAATGTCTTATTAGTTAAATGCTTCCTTCTATTTCCCATGATTGAGGAGGTCAAGATTGACAGAATGAAAAGAGTTTTTCAAAACTAAACATTTCTTACAACATTCTCCTGTCTGTTTTCTTTCACACACAGGAACTGCCCACGACGACGAGCTCTGTAGCAAATTTAATGACTTTTGTTAAGCCTTTGAATAAGGGGAGTTAAAACTCATCCACAGGGAAAGTTGGCGAGTACAAAAGTAAGAGAGGTCCAGAGAGATTGAAATATTTCTTTTTATAAGGCCATTGAACTTTTCCAAAGAGTAACTGACTACTTTGAAACAGAACCACACCCCTGCTGCACAGCCCGGGATGCTGCTGTGGGAGCAGCTGCATTGTCACAGTCTGCAGACTCTGGCATGCAGATGAAACTCCCTTTTGGGGCCAGCACTCCTGAAAAAATATTATTACATGCTTTATTAGAGCCTGTTCATATGTGGAGGCTGTCATCTGGAACAATGAGGTCCTTCTTATGCCTTACAAAATATCTACCAGCCTCATGCGGATGGCTTAAATGACCAAAGATGTCTCAGTTGACAACAGGTACCCCCTCAAGATTAACCATAAATTAGAGTATCTCTGCTGATGCTGCATGTTGTGTCATGTGAATCCACGTGAATGTGGCAGGAATGGGATATTGCCAATTAGCATCTTTTCCCCTAGACATGTTTGTAGCTACCATGAGGAAAGGGCAGCCAAAATGAGCCATGTTCTCTTGATGAATTTTCTATCAACGAAGGCTTTTCAGTGCTCTGAGAAAAAGGGCAACACAAAGAAAGGAAAGAAGAAAAGCTTCAACCATGCACCAGCTTGAACCATGTGAGAACATCACCAGCCACAGTGTATTTGATCCACTTTTGCTGACTGCCACTAGTAACAACTCTTTTGATTCTGAAGTTACATTCTCTCCTTCAGTAAAATGAATTCCTGCAGTGGGAGTTACAGCACGGGGGACAGAGACACTCAAGTTTTGCAGAACATCTCTATTCATCTCACACCTAAGTGGTAAGGCTTGCCTTGCACCAGACTGGCATAAGCCAGTGACCCAAAGATGTTTAGCCAAGACAGTGACACTCCTGCCCTATTCGTAGTCTGAAGATACTAAAGGACCCCAAGCTGGGATTTGCCAGTACCTCCTGCTGTGATTTTCACCACTCTGAATGGGGGCGAAGTACTCCCCTACTGACTGGTGAGTGTGCAAATGACTGTGAAGAGCAAAAATGAGCCAAGGCACTGTTTCTCCCCTTCAATCAAGAGCCTCTGGCTCGTTCAGCCACACAGGCACCCTTCAGCCTTGCCCATAGGAGGTGCTTTCAAGTGGGCCAAGCAAATTAAAACTGTAAACACTCCCAGCCCTCATCTGTGAGCTGCCTTCCCTTTACAGAGGAATTGGGGTCTACACACAGGGTGAGACTGGTGAGAACAAGAGCTAGACCACATAGGACAGTTGTACTAATTCTTGTAAGCCCAGTGTTTGAAGTGAGAGCTGTGAAGATTATCAGTCCCAAAGTGGTCTGAGCATGGTGAAGCCTCAAGTGTAAAGATTTAAATAAGGATTAAGCCTTGCAGAACGAGACGTGCAAGTCATAGTAGCCAGTGGGAGAACCATTTTCATTAGCAAGGCCTGAACGCATGGAAAAGGATGACTCTTAGCTCTCCATCTGTCTACCTGCAGTGCCTGATGACTCCTCATTTTCCAATCTCTCAATAAAATTATTACACAGTTTAAACATTCATTTAAACAAAATAATTTCTAGATGATTTCAGGGTGTTAAATTCTGTATGATTACCATTTCCCTTATTAATTCCATCATTATAGCTGCGGCATGAATTTTATTTGTTTTAGGTAGATGAAAGGCAAAGAGAAACATATAAATCTTCTAGTGATCCCCTGTAGCTAGCAACCTTTTTGTTTGGAAAGGCCGACAGATGCGGGTATATTTACCCTTCTCCAAATATGACTGAGTAACATTTGAAAATTATATGTCAGCTGTTTCTGTTTGTTCTAAATATTTAATTAAGCTGTCAAATAAGCATATTTCAGCATTAAAAATATACTGTATTTCTGCTTAATGTCATTAATATAAATTAATGTGTTTAAATTATCTTCAACTTTTTAATGAAGTTTGTAATAAAATTTGAGGTGGATATGGAACTTAAATATCGATCCTTGTTTGCTACTTTAATTTCACTGAGCACTAAGATAAGAATTTCTGGCGTAACGTATCATAGGAAATTCAGTCATGATTTATGAAAGCCTCATTTAACATTAATAGAGCTACAGGGACCATTCACCCCTGGTCAGTGCTGTATACTTAAGGCAGAGCACAAGAAATGTGCCTTAAAACGTGCTTTGCAGTGCCACAGGAGTAAAGAGAGAGGAGTGGGATTTCAGCTTTACTGCTCAGCCCTCGCTGCAAAACAGTTGTTGGAGTTACAGAACTGAAATGCATTGAGTAGGTTCAGGTAGGGTGGTCCTGTATCTCAGGAAGTGCAAAAGAAATTCCACCATCCTTGTTCCCAGGGGCCTCCAGTTGACAGCACATGCCCGGGAAGACTATAAAAAGGGCTGTAGAAGTGGTAAACAGATGGCAGAAGAGACCCTTCAGCCCCAGGAGGAAAGGTGCAGGAAAACCTCCAGAGCAGAGAGTGCAGGGGTGCTCTGCTCCCTTCCTCCCTAAATGAGCTACATCGAAATTCTTCTCAGATATAGAGAAAAGGAAATAACATAACTGTGTTGAGCTTGGAATAGAATCCTGTCCTAGAGATTACTGAAAAGCCGTATGCTTAACCTGCTAATAAAGTAAAATTGCATCAATACACAAAATGCACAGTATATAACAACACTAATAAACATTGGAGTTATCCTCCATGTCTATTGTGAATGGGGCTTGAGAAGTTTGGTAATTTTTAAAGTGTCTAAAAAACCCAAAACTTTTCCTCCTTTATCTTCTCAATTTAGCCAACTCCAGAATTACCACCTTGCTGCTTGCCTAGGCTGCTGTAGGGAAGGGAACCTGCCCTCTCCTGAAATGACAATCCCCTCCCTGTTATTTATTCTGTGCACATCTGTGGAATCAGATATTATTGAGTTCTTCATATTTTCTGTAGGTAAGGTTAGGAGTGATATGTCCCAGTGCAGTTCTTACAACTGTGTATTCCTCATACTTCTGTCCAATGTGCTTTTTTAGCAAATGGAGGGTAACATTACAAAGCGTTCCCGATCCTCTGAGCCTCACACTGACTGCGATCTCATTGCTTTCCCCAGTGTCCCACTCAAAGGTTTGATAGCCCAAAGGCTGAGCTTCAGACAGCAGTTCCTTTTAAAAGCAAGTTACCTTATTAATGAATCCTTACCACGGGTAATTATTCTGCTCACAACTAGATGACAAGCTATTGAATCTAGGGCTGGGTAACAATATTCTGCCTCATTAAAACCTCACTCAAATGTTCTGACTCTGCGTTGCAGACACAATCGTCATCTGTTTCTGCCACAAGCTGTAATTTCACTGTAATCACCAGGCTAAGTTACAAACTACAAAGTGTTACCTCCTAGCATTCATTTAACAAAAGAAAATCTTCCAAACCAGTAAATTCTTTCCAGTAGCATTCACAGCCTTCGCACATTCCTGATGCAAACAATCCCAAGGCAACTTTTTTTCCACAAGAGCAGAACTGGAAGGTCAAGGCGTGGACTCGTACAACAGCCAGTGAATACAGAAGCCGACCATTGCAACACTGATTTGCACACAAACAAACCGAGCAAGAAAATTCAGAATTAGCTTAACTATTTGAAGCTGAGACTTCTTAAATTCTTTTGCTAAGAATATAAAAGTTAAGCCACTATTTTCTGTATGTGTGTGTGAGAGAAGGAGAGACTGTTTGACAGTCCTCCTATAATAAAGCCAAATTCAACACAAGAAAGATGTCTCAGAGATGTATCTTGAAAATTGGCTGCCAGCGAAAGCTTGTAAAGTACTAAAAGTCGTAACATGAACACACACTTCATTAGACACTAGACAACCAACCACAAGATATAACCAGAGGCAAGCAGACTGCATTAACTCCAGTACATACAGACCAACCTGCTTTTAAAAAGGAGGAACCGGTGTCTCTGCTGCTTTTAGCATTAAGTACTTTGTTTCACAACAGGTCAGGTATGATAATTGTACTCAGTGATGTAGCAAATCCTCCCAGAAACTGAAGTAATGATCAACTTTTTTTTAAGTGGTAATTTCTGAGAACAAGGATTTTAAGTGAAATGCTTGGAATAAGTGAAAATTTCTTTGTTTGGCAGTCTTCATGGAAATTTTCAAATCAATTCCTTGCAAAGTTCCCATGCTGTCTTTGACATTTGGAAGCTCTTGAGATTTAAACACTAATCCTGGCTCATCTGTATCTGTGGGTTTTAACAATAAAATATTTAAAGTTTCATCCTACAGAGGATCTGTAATCTTCTTGGGAATTTTAAAACACTACAGAAAATAAGAACATTTAGTGGAAAAAATAATAAGGCTGATAAAGAAAATATTAACAGTTAAATAATGACCTCACTTCCACTAAACTGAGAAGGATAATTAAAACATCTCATGTTTGTTCAATTTAAGGGCAAGTTCTAGTAAAATGAACCATCTAGCAAGCAGAACCAGAAAGGGTTGTACCACTGCCCACCACGAGGTGTCAAGACTGGATCCATGGTTTGACACTATTGAAGCCATGAGTGGTGCTACTGCAGTGCTTGTTTCTATTACCCTGCTATAGAAAAAAAGTTTCTCAATGGTGGTGTCCCAAACACCGATGAAGCCACCAGATTCAGGATAAAGATTACAAAAGCAAAGAAAAAGTGGAGATGTTTTTACCTAAATCTGTTGTTTCATCCATCATATAGCTTGGCAATCACAGCTGAAGGAGGTGTGCTCCAGAGCAGGAGTAGGAGCAAGATGCCTGTTGTCAGGCAGCTGGGAACTGCTTGAGTTACTATGGTGTCCCTCTTTTCTAAGAAGTTTCTTCTGGGTTGATTGAAACATGAAACAAATCTCAACCCTCATTCTAGGCTAAGTGACTCTTTCCAGGTTGTTTTCACTGAGGACCTATCACCTTCTGACAGATGGCCTTACTGTTTCAAGGGCAAATACTTGACTCCCCTACCCTGTGCACCTATGAGCCATGGAAGGAACACATCTTGTCCACATATTTGAGAATCAGCAAACCAAATCTACACATCTGGTAAAATCACAACATGTTTTGCAATTGATACTGCTGTATAAGCACACTTTCAATCCTACTGAGGATTTGATTTCCCCCTTTCCTGACAGGAAAAGCCTATATCATTATCATAAATTCAAACAATGACACTAAGTAACCATAGTTACTCTATCTGGAGGAAAAAAAAAAAAATCAAAATAAAATCTCAAAAGATTAATCACTAGACTAATCCCAAAGACAAAATGCTTTTATCTTTTCTTGATCCAAGAAGGAACTCAAATGGTCTGTGATGCAGGGCAGCATCAGCTGGAGATGTGCTGAAAACACTACACACAAGCAAGCTGTTTGGCAAAACATTTTGTTTTGACACTGGAGAAAAAAGATTTACGCATTCTAAGCATGATTTCTTCACCTTGTTGACTGCTAGACCAGAACACATTGACATGTCTGGGCCAGTTAGAGAAGGTTATACAATGTTTTCAGAAATCATTAGGTTTATTATAGAACATCAGCAGGAGGATGATGCTGGTAATTATTTAAACAGGTGATTATGCAAAATGCTATTACCAAACAATTTGTATTTCTCTTCAGAGAAACCCCAAAACCGTTTTCCATTAGTGAGAATCTGATTCTGCTGTCATCCTTGGAGTTAGGATAAGTAATAAGTAGAGCTAAGATAAATGCTTTGAGTCACTGTATAAAATCAATATGCCATCTATGAATTTTGTATTTATGTTCCTACATAACATCCCAAGTGTTACCCGCAAGAGTGTTTGTGATTTTAAAGAATAATCAGAGAGCAGTTTAATGACATCATATCAATTTATCATATACAGTCACACCAAAGGAGGTCGATTATGAGTCTTGTAGTCTTATAGTTGCTTATATCAGTTAATTCTGTCTTCAGACATATTGGGGGAAATGTGCAACAGTACTATCTGCAAAGCTGTTCTGCTCTGGGTTGCAAGCAAGCACTGATGGCCTCCAGAGCTAAAAAAAAAAAAGGCATAGTGTTTAAATGCTGTAAATACTACAAATGTCAATAAAAGATGGGATAAGGCACCTGCACAGTTAGCAAATAGTTTTTTCACTCTGATTTCTAAACTGGACAACACCACCCAACCTGTAGTTATTTAAATGGGCAGCTTCAGTAGCTGTTTTGGTGTGCAGACTTGGGCAGTTGGCCTCAGCTAAGCTAGGCACTGTGTCATTGAGCTGCCTACCATCACTGTGGTGGTGGAGCTCACCGTATCACTCGGACAAAACTTTGGTTCATAAACTGTACCTGTCCTTCTTCCAAACAAAAAATCTTGGATTTGGGGAGCTTTATTAGGGTTCATATATGTCCAGTTTAACAAGAAATAAACTGAGCTCACCTAGCTTTTGACATCTGAAAAATGGAAGTTTACATCAGACCATCTCAAGTTGGGGTCTGTTTATAGCCGAAGCAGAGAAATTGGCACTACCAGGGCTGGAGTCATGTGACCAACTTTACATGTCTGCTTCAGAATGAGATGAATTGCACCATAGATCCCAGTGACTTATACTGACTAAGCCTCAATCAATTTACTCATTGTGTAGTCAATGGACATATTGACTAGGTCATACAGATGTCTGCATTGTAGATATCTAGATTTACTCAGGCAAACATCTGTGTGGGGACATAAATAGTTTCCTAACCACAGGTGTACTTGTCATGCAAAATGCTCCTGGGTATCTGGAATGTGAGTCTTGCAGGCATGACACAAGATCTACAGAAGACCTGCCTCCTTCAGTGACACTGGTTGGGTGGGAGATTCCTGGATATTTCAACTGGTCCCAGATTGTGAACTGATTATATGAAAAAAAAAAAGAAATTTAATTACATCTTCAGACAAGCCAGGCCTCCACACTGCCTTTTATGACTACACAGTGTCAGCAGCAACAGACTGGGGTTATACATGTGCCCAGGGAAAGGAGTTTGGCCACATGTGCCCAGCAGTCACATCATGCTGTAGGCTGTCCTCTGAAGGTTCCTGCTGCCAACTGCAGGCCTTGCTGCAGAGCTCCCGTTGCAGTTACCACGTTACTTAGTTTATCTTGCAAGGTTACTGAGCTCTGCTTAAAGAGTTGACAAGTTGCTTTGCCCTTATTAAACTAACTGAAAGGTAGTTTTATTGTTAGCAATCCAGTCTAAATTTATTCATGGAAAATTTATGGTAATTTGGTGGTGTTCCAATTCAAACCTTTGGCCGAAATATTTCTTTCTCCTTGCTTGTGCTTTCTCCTCTGTTAAACTCACAAGGAACAACACTTTCCTACAACATCCACATGCCACTTCTTTCCAAAGGACAAGAAAGGAGAACAAAGCCTCCCCGTTTTCATCCCGGGGAAATGAACACATAGTCTCCTCATCTGTGAAGTAAAAATGCTGCTTAACCAACCCTGTACATCTCTGTCCAGTGAATTCACAGCTGGTAAGCGACAATTTTAAAGTGCAAAATATTTTTCTTTTCTAACATTTGTTAGAAGGGATTAAGACCGGTCCTTCCTTTATCTGGTTTGGTATTACAGAGATTTACATCTAGTAGGAGCATTGTTGTCTTTTTATTCCAATGGGTGTAACTCACTCACTTTCAAAAATAAAACCAGGACTGTCTCAGATTAAAGGCTACTGAGGTGAGCCAGACACTTCTGTCGTCTTCTCTCTATGCTTTTCTCTACCTTTCCATACTAAAACATCAAAGGTAGAAGTCATTACAGATTAGAATGAAGCATATAAACTTGAATACGATATCAAATGTACTATGAAGGCTGGAAGAATAAATAGTAAAAAGTATGATGGAATAAAAATATAATCCTTTCAGAATCTATGAAACTAAACATATTTCCATCGGTCTGAAGCTGTGCTCCAGGAAGGATATGAGTCTAGTACTAGACTCCAGTCAAAACTTGACCTTACTCTGAGACATGGTTGAACTGTGAGAAGAAGAAAACTGATGCTTGATCAGATAGAGATCGATGCTTTAAGTGTTAATAGATACTCTGCTATTTGATCTTACTGATTTGTTGGTGTTGAAAAGTTCTGCAGGGTTGTATTAGTTTTGAAGATGCTCCAACAGATCGTAGGTTGACTGCCAACTGAGCTCTGCCTCCCTGTAGCTTTGGACACATGATATCCTGTCACTTTACCCCAGATCCTTGGCCATCTGCCAGGTGGTTTGTCAAGAAACTTTACTGATTTTCCTGACTGCTTCTCAGCAGTCCAGGCTCTCATGGCTTCTTGGGAGTTACCCCTGGCTATGGCAACAGTCCCCCTCAGCCACTTACTACCAATGAGGACTTTTTTCCCCTCTAAACAACCCTAACAATGGGATGGGTTTGCAAAGAAAGACAACACCAATTTTTCCTATGACCAGTTTTGGGATTTTAAGGGCTCTGAAGAAGATGATGTAGCTTGTATGAAGATCTGAATTGATCCACAGACTTTACACCATAAAAAGGAAGAGTAGTAGTGTATCTTTGCTCCCACTATCTCTGTAGCTGTGCTAAATAAAGTTCAGCACTGTCCTTGGAGGAAATTTGGCCTTGTGTAAATATTCATTGACTATAGAAATATTTATTGATGATAGAGGGTGCTATAGAGAAGGAAATTTATGTCAAACATGCAATTTATGTAAAAACTGTGTTACTGATTGTCAGCAAGTAAGAATGCATATGCATTCCCTTCCTGACATAGCAATGAGCATGAAGCATAGGCACTATGGCAAACCATTTGTGTTCTCAGGAGGATGCAGAGTGCCATGGGCTGAATGGAATATCAGTAGTTTCACAGGACTTTTAAATAACCAGTACTGGTGTTAGAAACTGGTTAACAACTGGCCTGTTTTACTTATTCCCTAAAATGCATACATTCAGAGTCATGTTTCATTCCTTTATGATAGCAAGTCAACGATGACCTTTAGCAGTAAATCCATCAGCGGGTCATAAGCAGCATGGGCTGAACATGGATTGCTGGGTTGTGAATTTGTGTGAACTAGAAGAACACAATCTACCTCTAGAAGGGACTTCATGAGTCTAGAGACTGTAAAATAGTTCTGCTGAGCAAACCATACAGAAGTTTATGAATCTCCATGTGACCACCATAATGAGTTGTGATGATTTGTACTGTCAAACCTTCAGCACAGCATCTCTGTCTAAAAGGATAGATTTCTAAAGGACATACAAAAATACCTGCCCTCTAACAATCCATAATGTCCATGAGCTCAGCCTAAATCCCAGCAAATTTAACACAATTTTGTCACAGATTCCAGTGATGTTTGGATCAAGCCATTTATCCTGTTATATAGAAAACACCATGAAACCATCCAGTTCAGGTTTTGATGAACAGACAAGTTACAGGTTACTGTTGTGTGCTGCATCAGTTTCTCTCGTGGTGGTGGGCAAAGCAAAAACCTTAATTCCATTAGCTGTCAGAACATGAGCCTCACTCAAGGAAGTGTTTGTCCTCTGCACAGAGAGATGAATTCCTGGAGTTTCTGTTAAGACAGTCTTGATCTATCTGAGATGCAACAAAGTTCCACATATTTATGTAATACACCCAAGTTCCCAGCACCTTCAGTGTGACACAAAAACTTACCAGAATTAGCAAATGTTGTTATATCAGTCCAACCCAGATACCCAGGGAAAGTAGACCATATAAAGGTGAGAAGCAAACTGTACGCAGCAAGCTCAAGAACGTTATTGATTACAGCCTTTAAAACACCACAAAGCTATGTCCTGTGTCAGGAAGCATCTCCAGAAGACCTAACAGCAGATCTAGCTGTTCACTGTCTGGGAAGTTTTATGGCCCAGACTGGCACACCTGCTAATGTGCCCAAAGGGGAAAAATCTAACTGGGTTGTAAAGATTAAAAATTCAAGCTTGAACCAAAAGACTTGGCCAACTTGAGTTGTTAGAGCAGAAACACACTGAAGACACACAGACTTCTGTGTATTTAGTTTTGGGATGAAATCAAGGAATAGACAGAGGTATAGTCCAGGTTTTACCTTAGCTTTTTTTATTGCATCAAACTAAAAGTAGGCTTTTCAATATATGAATAATACGTAGCTTGTTTTTCTGAGGTTCTTAAGTGCTTTCTACTTCTACTGATTCCAATGACCCTGGCTTTCATACCATAATTAGGTCACTTTTAGCATCCCATGAAAGCAAGAAGGCAGTACTTCTGATACCTCACACAGACCCTGGCTAAGGCCAGGACTTCTCTAAAGATTTGCATATTAGGCTGATGTTTCAAGATACGGAAAACCAAAATGTTCTCTTACTGCAACTACCTAGGGTTCAGTGACACTTGTAAACCTGCCCAGATTCACTCAAAGATTAGTATATTAAATTTACTCAGAGTTTTCAATGTATATATCCAAAATTTCAAGTTTGCAACAAAATCGAGAACATGTTTCTGCAGTTTTCAGTTTCAGGCTGCAAGTTCCCCAGTACTCTCATTTCCTGTCTCTGATAAATGCCTTTTCAAGTGGTAGGACTCCCTTTGAAAGCATGAAAAGGTGTTCCCCTTTGAAAAATATCTTCTGTGTGAGATAGGTATCCCTATGATCAATTTTTCATGCTGTCCTTTTTCTGTCTTTGTGAGATTCTGATTCTCAAATGATAACCTCTTAAAGTCATTGCACATTTTATTTTAGCTGAGCTATCATTAAAAATAACAGCCTCGTCATATCTCTCCCAGATAAATCATGTTATTTTATGCAGGATTTTTTTTTTTTTTCAGTGAAAATAGTACCAGGACTTGTTTCACAGAACAAGAGAACAAATTGCAACATTTTTCCTCAGAGACTGACATACTGACTAGATCTGGCTCACCAGCAGTCAGGAATTGTGGGCAAATTGCTTCAAATTTTTAAGGGCAAAGTTGAGCGATTATCAAGAAAAGCTACATTTGAGACATTCAAGCTCAAATGCAGATCTCTGCCATTTCTGTTAATAAATCCATCATCTGTGTGCAGTCTTTGACAGGTAATGGTCAATAGCTTGAATTAGAGCCAGGAAGCAACATAAAGCTATATCCAACTGGTGGAATAAAAACAGAAACAAGAATACTGGGAATTTTCATGCTTTTTAAAACTTATAGCTCCTTGTCTACCATTAGAATAAAAGGTACTGTCAGAGAGATTGTGGTCACGATGTACCTTGCTTATACAGACCCAAGATTTATCAAAAATCTCAGAAAATATTTGCTTCTCTGAAATTTCTGGTGTGGTTTCTTGAGCACTGATCCTAGAGAAGTCTCTCTTATAAAAAGTTAGTGATAAGTGGAAAATCACACATTAGTTTTTTGGTTTGTTTTTTCTAAAAGGAAGCCTTAGAAAAGTAACTGTCCTTAGCTAGGAGACTGCATCTTTTTCACTATGACACTCATGCACACAATGTAGGACGTCCCAATCCAGTGAAGAACTCTCCCAGAACAAAGACCTCTGGGGATGTCCTCCTTAACCTACTGATAGTATCTAGAACTGAAACCTGTGTTGTCTATATGACTTGGTAATATATAGTCCTTACACATGTGCCATTCTTCAAAGTACCCATCTTTCTTTTTCATTTCATTTAATTTTCTTTTCTTCTTTTTTTTTTTTTTTTTTTTTTTAATTTTTTTTCTTTTTTTTATGAGTATACCTTATATTATATTCATTTTTTTTCATTAATATTTAGTCTTTCAC
>JANHGN010006650.1:37605-73461 GCA_024605025.1 Megaceryle maxima | reverse complement strand
AACCATCCATCTTGGTGCAACTCCAAGTAAAAGCAATGGAAAAACCTCTACTCCTCAACACCTTCATACTCCTCACCCCAAGAGGATTTTACAGAATGAATGAACTAAGTCTAGCAACTAGGGCTGCTCTAAATATTTCCATAGAGCCTTGAATCAGTACCAGCTGGATCTACTCTCACAGAGCCCAGTACAACATCCTCAAAAGCCTTTTCAGAACTAGAATAAGGCTGTTTGCATAGTGCTATGAGGCAAATCCCACCTGACTTCTTCAACATTGAAGTTCACTGAACTTTCAAAGAGCCTTCAGCATCCGTCTGTACCACCAGACTCTGGAGTTTGCCCAGCTATGCTCGTAAGACCCCTCTGCGATAGGTAAGGATCAGGGCTCTCAGTTTACAAACAAGCCCAGAGGCGCAGTTGAAAACTGTGATCAATACACAGGCAGAAAAAAAAAAGACAACAACAACAAAAATGACTTACTACACATTATTCACTCAGCATCCCTCGGAAGTGAGTGAATTCACAGCAAACTCTGGAAATATTGTGCTCTTCCAGTGTTGCTGTATTTTAGTGGCTCTTCTGTTTTGTTTTGGTTTTTTTTTTCTGATTTGCAGATATTCAGACATTTTCCACAGAGGCAGGAGCCCCTGGATAGTGAAGTTAGCCTGAGTATTTTTTTTTTCCTAATTACTCCTCAAGGGTCCCTAAGAAGTAAGCACTAACCCTCTTAAGCCTCCTGCCTTCATCCTCCCTTCAGGAGACCACAGACCATAGAATGAAAATCAAACTGCATAGATTTTTCTCTTTTCCTCCAGACCAGTCTGTTTGTAGCTTTCTATATATATGATGCCCTCCCATTTTCAGAGCCTGTTCTAAATGTACTGAAAACCAGCCAAGGGCACAACATGCTCTTAAGGTAACATGTTGCAGCTCACAGACTTAGGAAACCATACATCAAAATCAGAATTTTTCCACTTACTAAGAGTTGCTTTCAACATGTAATAGCTCAAAACTGCTCCTTTTTCATTTTTTTGGAGTGCTTAGTGCCTGAAATGTTTGCTTCTCTGAGGGATGGCAAATATTTGTGTATCATTAGGAATAGAACAGCCTCTACCCACAGGTTTCTGAAGAAGGACTGTATTCTATCATCTTGCTTATGTCCTGGTCACAGCAACATGTCTCTCAAGCCATTGCAATTCAAATAACAGCCCAGAAAGACTGTCTTGATCTGCCAACTCATTCTGAGAAGAGGAAGGAAACTATGTCTCAAAATACTATAAAGCAGATTTGTATGGTCAGCACATCTCGTTAACTGGGGAAGGACAACACTTCTGTCGCTACCCACACTTTTACATTTCCCACCATACCCACTGAAAATGAGGGCCAATCCAACAGGGTATATGCAGTGTCACCTCCAGTGACAAGAATTATTTTCAGCTATTCTTCTGTACTTTCTAAAGTTAATGGTGATTCTGGAGGCCTCTTTTATCAACTGCATAATCCAAAACATACAAGTGTCTCCAGAGAATTCTTTAAAATTCTCTGCAAACCAGCCCAGACTAGGTTCTGAAATAAGGAGCAGCCAGAAGTCACCAGCTCCATTTCAAAGACCTGGCTTAGATGGTACTAGTTTTGCAAACATTGATTCACCTTCTGCTACCACTTGAATTATTGTTGTGGTTTAACCCCAGCTGGCATCTAAACCCAACTCAGCCACTCGCTCACTTAGCTCCAGTGGGATGGGGGAGAGAATCAGAAGAGTAAAAGTCAGAAAACTCGTGGGTTGAGATAAAGACAGTTTAATAAGTAAAAGCTATGCATGCAAGCAGAGGAAAATAAGGAATTAATTCACCAATATCCACCAGCAGGCAGGTGTTCAGCCCTCTCCAGGACAGCCAGGCTCCATCATGAATACCAGTGACTTGGAAAGACAAAACATCGTAATTCCAAACATCCGCCCACTTCCTTCCTCTTCCTCCAGCTTTACATACTGAGTGTGATGTCACATAGTGTTGAATATCCCTTTTGTCAATTTGGGTCAGCTCTCTCAGCTGTGTCCTCTCCCAACCTCTTATCCACCCCCAGCCTACTCACTGGTGAAGTGGGTTGAGGAGCAGAGAAAGCTTTAACGTTGTGTGAGCCACTGCTCAGCAATAATGACAACATCTCGGTATTATCAACAATGCTTTTAAGCATAAATCCAGAACACAGCCCCTATGCAGCACCTATAAAGAAAATTAACTCTACCCCAGCCAAAACCAGCTCAACTGTCTTGGTGCAATAGTGGGAAATCTGAGGGTAAATCCTAGTAAAAGTTTTAGTGTTATCAGAAAAAAAAAAAAAAAAAAAAAAAAAAAAAAAAGGAAAAGAAAATAAAAGAAAAAAAAATCATCCCAAATAAACTGAAGATATTGTTACTGTGCCAAGTCCCACAGCCTCCTTTAGAAGCCCTGCTGGTATTTCTGTTTACCAGAAAGCTTACATGTGGGAGGCACAATGCTTGGGTCCCTTGCAAAGTCAAAAGCTCAAAGCCCAGCCATACGTTTCCCTAGGAGCTTGCCTCTGCCACCCAGAGCAATCTCTCTGGGGTTACAAGGAGAGAAAACCTCTGTCTAAAGAGAAATATTTTCAGAATTCTATCACTTTTTCAGCCAAAGCATAGAACTCACATGAAAACGGAAAAGGCACTGGAAAACTAGGATTCTTCCTAAAAAATCAGAATGTTCACTTGCCAAAAAAGCTCTGTGGACTAGTTTAAATACTATTTAAAAAAGCTTTAACTTTTTTTTTTTTTTTTTTTTTTAAAGAGTCTGACCATCCCAAGTCATTTCTGCCATAAGTATCTGCGAGTAAGGGAGGACAGTAACTGTTGATACAAAATTAAAATGATAAAGAGGTAGATAATGGGCTCAAATAAGAGATAAGGAACGGCTTGAAAGCTACAGAGCATGAAGTACTTGATTAAAGGTGGTTTTTATCTTAATTCAAGTCAAAATTGCACCCTAGACAAATTTGCCTTAATCTGTTCAAGTAAAGCAGGAGCAAGAAGAGTAAGTCAATATTTGAGAAGCAAAAGTGATGTTTTTATGCTAAATAATCTAATAAAAACAAGCACCCCTATTTCTTGCTCCCTACACACAGTTAACTTGCTGAATTGTCTCTACAAATAGCACTTGTCAGTGGCTCATAAAAGCCATCAGTTGGCATCTGGTAATGTCAACCTCTGCTCTAAAAAATGTTTTTGCATTAATGCCAATGTCTGATTCTGTGTTTATTGCTTCTCAGTGGTTTCCAAATGAAATGGCCTCAGGAACTGAGTCATTTTTACATGGGGCTACTCCAGTCTCAAACACTCTCCTTCAGGAGAACCAAACCAAACCAACCAACTAACCATCCAACAACAACAAAAAACCACAAAACACCAAAACAAAACACAAAAACAACAACAAAAAACCCAAACAAACAAACAAACAAAACCACACACAAAACAACCAAACAAAATAACTAAACCAGAAACCAGTGTGTAACAAACCATTCTCCAGACTTAAATGAAAACTTCCCACCTCAGCAAAGCCTCCTGCAGGAGACTCAAACTCGACAGAGGTAAAACAGTCCTCCCTTGAGCCAGTACAATATTCTGGAGGCCATATAAATTTAAATATCAGTCTAGCTGGAGAGTCAGCTCAGAAAATACAAAAGAAATTGAGCCGTCCAAATACTGTAGGTTCTGGTGGCCCCAGGACTGATATCCCAGCATATCTGCTAGACTTTCAATGCTACAGCTGCATCCTTACTCATCCTGGACATAGCTAAGCTAGCTGTGTGTAGAGGTGCCATCCAAGGAGGCGCACTTAGGATGCACTTTGGGACTGAAGATGAAGGAGCTCTGAGAATCACAGCCTGGGTGACTTTCACAGGGTCTTCATCACAACCTATACTCCTACTGAGAGTTTATTTCTTCTATCAAAACACCCTCATTGCAAAATGCCTGTCACACTCATGATTCAGGATGGGTTCAGTCGATCCCCTGGAGCCTTGGGAATATTGAGGAGGCATGAGCCAGGAGACCTGGCTTTGGAGTATCATGTTGATCTCATATGTAGGTAAATACAAAAGCTTTCCAATTTTGTAGGAAAGGTAAAAGTTTTTCAGCCTTAACTGCTCTCAGAAGCTTGCCCTTTTTTTTTTCCCAATGCCATTGTTTTCAATGTATTGAAATTGTCTTCTTGGAGGCACGAAAGACACTGTGATGGTAACACACACAAAGAATCTAATGCACAGTTTATTGCCTCTTTGCTGTGCCATTCTCTTAGCTATAACACTAAGAAAGTGCATTTGTCACCAAAACCAGGCAATCTTCTTGAAATAAACATAGGAAGCCACAAATTTATGGATAAGAAGATGTCATTTTGCTATACAATTTTCTTTTCAGAAATGCACTCTAAGCCAATTCCTAGAGTGGTATACATTGTAGTTTAAATGATTCATATACTGGCTTAATTCACAGTTTGTACATGATTTATTTTAATTTTTAATTTAAATACAAAAAACTCCTGGCAGTGTACTGATGGTGGGTAGAAAGAGAATTCAATCAGAGAATTCAATCAGAGAATTCAGAGAATTCAATCAGGAATTGGGGACCTGTTGCCAAATTACAGCTTCTATAAAATCTATTAGTAGTGGAACACTGAAGGTATTTCCCTGCCGACACCGTAACAGCAGAATTACATGCATGCCATGATTTCAGAAAGGACTTGATTAAAGTACTAAGCCCAACACCAAAAGGTTCTCTAATTAATCTCGTCAGTACATTTCAGTTACAATTTGTTCTTTATAGGTACAGAGTTTTTATGGTAAACTGAGCCAAATTTCACTTAAATTTGGTTTTGGTTTCTATGTGATAGATGAGAAAAATATATAAATCTCTTCCAACAAGGCCATTATTGATATTTTGCTGAATATTAATGGACTAGTAAGATACAATTTGCCAGACCTGTCACGACACAGATATAAAACACAAATATTTCTAGCAAGCTGTCAGTAAGAGAACTACAATTGTTCACATAATTTGTATTGAAGGCAATATGTCAATAAGTTAATATGAACAAATGTGATTGTAATGTATTAACTAAAGTTAAGGTTAAGTACACATTTTACAGAGGATGTTTCATTAACAGTATTCTATTTTCTCCCTCACCTCTACTTAAATATAAGAAACACATTCGACATTCATTAGATGTTCTAAGCCCAAGGGTCTGGTATTTATGAATGTTGTATTTCATGTTTATCTCAGTAGCATACAAGTATGTGTACTGCTCTAGGCTGATGAGATTCTCTGAAGCCTGTAAGCCCCTGCCAAAGTTACTTTCTATCACATCTGCAGAGAAGCTCTGTGACAGAAATAATAATCTGCTGTGGGTCGATTATATTCACACTACCAACATAACTCTCCTGAATGGATCAATTAGAGTAAATGCTGCCAGCAAAGCATCCTACAAATGAGGAATGGTTACCTCTTAATGACTTCTTTCCCTAAAAATCTGAAGGCTGTAGTAATTTGCAATGCAGACATTAAAGAAAACAAAAACCAACAAAAGCATTCCTTGCAATTGTTCAGAGATCAGGTAGTTCTCCAGAAACTATTACAAAAGGCAGTCCACACAATCTTTGAAAGCTTTCCAACCTACCTCAACTGAGAGCACACTTCTGGCTGTGCTGTTGGCTCCAATTTCCCAGGCCCGTGACATTGAACATAAACAGTAACTATTGAATATCTGTCAGACATTTATAAATATCAGGTATCGTTTAACCTATAAACATAATAGAGCAATCATACCCTGGGCTTGGACTTCACATAAAAAAAAAAAAGTTCACGCCAAATCTACTCCTTAGTTCCTGTGCTTGCATGTTAAATCCACAGCCTAATCTCTGAATCCTAGAGAACCCTGCCTCTCCTGTTCAGAGCAGAGATCTATGCAGGAGATGCATTTGGGTGTTTTGCAACCCTTTCCTAGGGAGATGATCAACAGCTACTAGAATGAAGGGGTTGTGGGAGATGTTAAAACCTCTTCTTGTATTGACTAATCCATTGATCAATCCATGGAGCCACAAAAGTTTGTTTTAGAGCATTCATTTTCCTTAGATTGATGAGACTGATAAGTATTGTACAGGGAAAAAAGCTGCACCCATTTAATTGCAGTGTTAAGCCATTTTTCTAAGAAGGCTTTATGGCCTGGTACCCTGTAGGGTAGAAATCATTTAAAGACAAATCATTTTAAAGTAAACACTTTCCTCATGGCCTCTTTCTGTCCCCACTATTGACAATGAAGTATTATTATTAACTGTAAGAATGGAAGCAGGCCATCAGGTCTTATCCAAATCCCACTGAAGTCAATAACTCAAGACTTCCATGAACTTCAGGTAGAACAAACTCTTACTACCGCAGCCAGAAAAATACTGTTGGTGGTCAAATTGAATCCCTTTAAAATGTCTTGCTAGGCCATTAGTATTGTTTACTACAGTCCCCAAAAATGCTGAAGAAAAACTACCTGTTTGTACCTTGGGCGCTTCTGACATATTCAAGATAAACAACCGAAATAAAGATATCAAAACTTAACATGTTAAACTAACATGTGATGCTAACTTTGCCCTCCTTCGGTTATCAGCACACTAATAACACTGGTACCTGTGCAGTCCTACTTCAGACACTGAGGCAACTGCACAAGCATGATGGAGCAGCGTTGGACTGCTCTTTGCCAAAGCCATGGTAAAATTTAGGTCTACTAGAGCAAGGACAGTTCCTGCTCTCTACAAGCACTCCACGTTGGCAACAGGTTGATGACAGCACATTGCCTGAGTTCATCTTTATGCCTGCTTGTTAGAGATTCATAGATTTTAAGGTCAGCAGGGACTACCTGATACTCCAGCAAAATAGAGGCCATCCCATTGCATCTGGTTACTCTTGTGCTAAATAAAATAATTACTGTCTGGCTAAAACCTGCCTTCCAGAAATTCACCCAGTCTTCATCTGAAGGCTGCAGAAGATAGCAAAGCCACCAGTTCCTCTGTTGTCCTGTTAAAAATTCTTATTTACTTCACTACACAGATCCAAGTGTGGCTGTCAGTTGACCATGAAAGTAGCCTTTGCTAAAAGATGGAGGTGTCAATGCTGTTTGCAGAAAGAAGCAGCCCAGCAATGTCTACAAACAGGGAATTCTACAGTACGCAAGTGTTTAAGTGAAGGTGAAACAGGTGGAGGAAAGCAAAACCCTTAAGACTGTGTCCTTTAGATGTGTGACCCCTTCTCAGCCTCCAAGGCGACAGCTTGTCTACAAATTTCTTGATTTTACAAGGTTTGAATTTCCTCTCTCCCCCCATTCTGGAAAGGCATGAAGTCAAATAAAGTTAATGACACTATTAAAAGAAAAATTTGGGGATATTTTGAACACAATGCATATCCAAATTTCACAGCTCTGCCAACCGATCGGCAAATACCTGCTAGCCTTGTAATAGAGAACAGTGACTAAAATACTATTGTCTATCTCTCAACAAGGACTTCTGGCCACCTGGCCATGGTGACAGTAAGGCTATTCCCTTTTACTCACTCAATGTTTTGGTCAGCAGAATTTTTCTACTGCCTTTTGCTGTGGCATCTTTTCCTCTCTTTCAAGTTTTAGGCAACTGTTTCCTATATCTGTGATCTCTGAAATCATCAGTCTCCTGGCTACCTTGCTCTCCTTTTTTCCTGATAAGGACAAAGCTTTTAGACCTCAGGAAAAATCACCCCTGAAACCTTCACTTCATATGGACCTTGTCAGATGAGATAGTGGCATTACCCACAGTCATCAACCTATATGGAATCAACACCAAATGCAGTTATGGTACACACTTCACTACTAGATTTGACAGTTGTTTGCTATCAACCAGAGATGACTGAATCTCTGAAAGCTGGGTTACAAGCACTACAATGGTTATGGTGCTGCTGCCTTCTGTATTGTCTTAGGTATCCCATCACTAGACCCATCTTTGGTCTCCTACCCCCTCGCACTTCATTGCCCTTTCTCCCCTGTTTCACCCTGCTCTCTCTGGTGCACATGGCCTTGGATGTCTGTATCTGATGAGAAAAATGTACAAACTGCAGTATTTCAAAGATGATTACATTAGATGGGTGTTGGCAGATTTTTTTAGAGGAAGGGCAAAAGCACAGAACTGAAATACAGATTTCTAGTGGCAGACTTTAGTCTTTGGCTCAAAACATAAGAGACTACAGCTTCTCAACATCATGAGTGCAAAGAAGTATAGCAGATAACATGATATTTTTTTCCCTTGATTCATTCTCTGAATATTTTAAGCTGAAAAAAAAGAAAAACAAAGAGAAAAGACAGCAACCTGAGCTGGCATCTTGCTTAGAGAACTCACTTGGAACAGTTAGAGTTTGACAAAATTACCAGCAAATGTACCTAGAAATAACAATGGGAAATGCCACAAAACTAAACCGTACAAGGCACTACCTGCCTTGATCTGCCTCTGCTCTTCATGCCCCTGTGCCAGATGCTTGGCTTTGTCACGTGGGGCAGAGTACAGGCTGACTCTCCTGCCTGAACTGTGCTAGTGTCCAAGGACTGAAGCAACTTGCCTCTCTTACACCCGTTCCCTTTCTACCAACTATCTGTGTTGCCAGAGTGAATTTCAAAGGAAGACAAAAGCAGAAAAATGCTCTTGGTACCTACTCCTCTCAATGAACATCAAGGATCTGCACAGCAAAATCAAAACAAATGTGGAGTTTCCGAAGATGTTGGCAAGAGGAAGTAGGAGCCAATCTACACATGCAAGAGGGAAGAAGTGTAAAGGAACTTATTCAATTGTAACTTGACAGACTTGCTAGAATTTGGGCAAAATGTTTTGTAATACTCATACTACCACTATTGTCCTTTACATCCCTTTCTGAAGCTCTCCTTTACAAAGAAATAATTTTGGTAACATCACATTTTCCACAAGGTAATTTTGTAAGTTTTTTTGCCTTCTTGAGTGGAATAGGCATCAACCTGGGCAAAGTATAATGCTTGAGTTGGAGCATGGGAAAAAACAAGAACCTGTGCAGAGTCCAAAAGCTCTGTTATATAATATGGAAAGTCACCAAGATTGGAGCAGGAAGGAGATATGGCCAGAAGAAAGTTCTAAGATTGACCAATTTATCACTGTTAAGAGTACTAGTCCTATGGGTGGCTTCAGCACCTCAGCTGATCAATGTGGCTGTGACAAGAAAAGTCTTAAGCTGCTCTATTTTCACGATCAGACCACGGGGGTGTCATTAAAAATAAAAAAAAAAGTTTGCTCTCCAAGCAGTTGAGTGGGCGAAAAATCTGTTTTGTCTCACTCCTGAAGTTAATTAGTCAAGGTCTTTGGTATCCAGCTGTGAGCTAAGCATAATATCAACACACCAGGCTTTGCATCAGAGGGGTACATTCTGGTAGTAGAGGCTTTCAAAGAAAATTGAGTTTATTTTTCCAGGACATACAAAAAGAATAAAACTATTTTCTTCTGTCCACAGAGGAGTAATGACCAGAATAAACCAACCAAGATTCCTGGCACTAAAATGCTGTCAGGAAACAATCTTTGAGTCTGGCTAGTCACAGCCTGCCTTTATCCCATACAAATTGTTGGGTTTGAGTAGCATAAAGAGTGCAAAAGTTTCTTGAGCTTAAAAGCTGGAGCACTTCAAAAATGTTCAAAAATCAGCTTTCAGCTTGATAGCAAAATGAAAAATCCATGAATGAGAAACAACTCTAGATGTATATCTATATCTGTGGGTAAAAGGAGCAGGAAGGGATGAGAGAAGCAAAGTATAGGAGCAGTAAGGAAGAGAAGGAAAAACAAAGGATATAAATAATCCTGCAGAGCCAAATTCTCAGCTGGGAGAAATGACTGTTGCTCCATTAAGTTCAATACATATAGACAAACACAAAGCCCTTAGGCCTCATCTGTGGTGGACCAATTGCATTTAAGCCTATGCAAACTACTTTCAAAACTGACTGTAGGCAGAAGATATGAAAGTCACTCCACAACACTTCCCTAGTACATTCATTTTTAAGACGACACAATTTCAACCACCAACACGTTTTTGACAAAGGGAGTTACCACCATTCCCGGTCAAAATTTGCAAGAGCAGTCAGGACTGTCCCTGACACAAGGCAGTGGAAGAAAGGCACCCACTGCAGGCAGCTTCATGCTTTTCTGTCCCTCTGTTAACCTGGATCCTGTGAGGAACGTGTGAAGTTGTCCCAAGCAATGTGCTGCCAAGGAGCCAGGGGTGGGGACTGCCTTGGAGTTTCAAGGCAGGGACTGCTACAGAATTTTACACTCTGGAATGCTCACTTAACCATGAGAGAGCATAGCTGCTTCCAGGAGACTATATATAATAAACATCTATTTTCTTGACATGTGTCAACAAACTAAAACGTCTCTAGAATAACTGAAATGTGCTGGGATAGCTTTCATGACCAAAGTGCTGTAGTGGATGGATACAGACTTCTTCAGGAGGCAAACATATGGAAAATGAAGAGTGGATTACTATGTGAAGAAGCAGTTCAGATATATGAAGCTCTTGTATGGGACTTGATGGGAGGTAAGAGCTTGAGGAGAAGTCCATGAGAGTGATATCATGGTAGGAGCACGTTACCAACTCTCCTCTCCTTTCCATTAACTCCAACTCTTTAAAACTCAGTTGGTCCAGATTCAGATTTTATTTTACATTTTATATACTGACTTTGCAGCACAAAAGGGTTTTAAAGTCACCTTCAGTTTTCTTGCTGAGCTGAAACTGGGACCAACAGGAACAGTTCTACTAAAAACTGTGTTGAGATTTTTGCACATGCACTTGCTCACACACAAGCACATTCATTTTTTTTAATGACACTTTCACCCAGATGTCTATAACTAAGCATCTGCTTTAATGGGATAAAATCAGGAGAGACTCCGAGCCTCTCCTATGCTGAATGAATACTTTGGTGTTTTTACAGAGCTGTTCTTGGAAATAAAGCCTGTTTTGCAAGAAACCATTCGCAGGACTGAGCCCAGTATTTGTTTTATTGTATTTATGTCATGAGAGCTCTCTAATAGGAAAAGATGTATAAGTTATCTACATAATGGCTTCCCTCCAAAAGGGCCATTACAGGCTGTAAAATAAATAGTACTCATTTGATTCCTTTTGTAAATATACACAGTTTGGAGACAATAATAACACAGGGAAAGTAGATTAAACCACAGAAAACCATTGCATCCAAATGAGTTTATGAAATCAAGGGGAAAAAAACCCAACAACCACAAGATAATGAAAGAGTATCTTGTGGTGAAGGTACCCAGCTCAAAAATCTCTTTAAGCATATGCTTAATGGAAGAAAGGACTTAGCATGGCCCTATGTATCTTTGCAAAATGAAGTCCTTAATTATATACAGACATGTAAGAAAACAAACCCAGGTTGCTACAACATGTGTGAATGTGGGATGTTCAGATATATCACAAAGCCAGGTGTATAATCAGCTACACTAATCTAAGGAACCTCTCAGATCATCTGGAGAGACTCCAAAACAGGAGTCCACAATGACTTGGATTTTATCCACCATGACCAGCCTTTTCAGGCAACCACCTTCTTAAGCAGCAGCCTCCATCCAGCATCAATGCCTGGGTTCTTTATTAGATTTATGGCTTATATTTGCTGTTGTAGAAGTCACATTGCTTGGCCAAGCTCAATTTACCAATCGATTCAGACTATTCCATGTCCATCACCACTCCTCATTATTTATCATTCCCCCAATATTGCTGTCATCACCATGCTTTATCACAAAGGATTTTACGTTTTCTTTCAAAGCATTGACAGAAGCATTAAATAGCAGTTCACCTGCCCAGTAATGATCCCAAATTTACAGGAATGTTTTGAGTTCTTCCCATTAGCAGCTTTTAATCAATTTAATACAGCCATGTTGATTTTCTGGTTTTCTGTGTGTGACTAACACAAATGTTTTAGCAAAGCCTCAGTCCATAAAACTGATATTACTCCCTTTACCAACACAGTTTGTAAAGCCATCAAGTAAAGTTATCCACTTTAGGTTGACAAGATCTATTGCAAATAATCTTAGGTAGATTAGCATTAATTGCATTAGTGTTTTTTAATCCTTTATCAGTCAAATCCCAGATTGACTGTTCCATTATCTTCCCTGGGATCAATTTCATACTGAAAGAACTGTAATTACCCAAGTCATTCTATTTATCCTATAAAAACATTGGTGTATTCACTTTCCTGTAGGTCCATGGCCTGGCTAACCATTAATTTTAAGAAATCTAACAGTACTGTGGCCAGTTCCTTTAGAATTTTTGGATAAAAATTATCCACCTCTGTTCTTTTACAATTCTTTCATTTTAGAGTTACCTTAGGAGCTGCAACAGAGCACACGCTTGTGCTGCAAGATGAACAGCATTACTATGGTATCTACAAGACTCCTCCAAAGAGACTGGGCTTAGTCTAAAGGCAGAGAAGGAAGAGACCCTCTTCAGAACAGGCAACTGAGCACCAGCCATCTCAGCACACTTTCCATCACAAGCCTTATGAGCAAGGATGTCACAGGGGAGTCCAGAGCTGCCACTGGTAGCAGACTCTTTCAGGGGAAGACTCTTTCTCAACAAGGGACAAACCTGTGCTCAGTTTGATATATACAGACTGCTCATGAGAAAGGCACGTTTCCCAGTTCTGGGAGAAATACTGGAGCTGTCTGAAGACTCTTTAAAATCATAGAATCGTGAAGGTTGGAAAAGACCTTTAAGATCATTGAGTCCAACCATTAACCCTACTCTAACAAGTCCACCACTAAGTCATATATATCCCCAAGACCACATCTATACGGCTTTCAAACACATCCAGGGGTGGTGGTGACTCAATCACCTCCCTGGGCAACCTGTTCCAGTGACTGACAACCTTTTCAGTGAAAAACTTTTTCCTGGAGTCCAGTTTAAACCTCCCCTGGTGCTGCCTGAAGCTATTCCCTCTTGTTCTGTTACTAATTATTTGGGAGAAGAGACCACTGGCTGCCTTTCTACAATGTCCTTTCAGGTAGTTGTAGAGAGTGATAAGGTCTCCCCCTTAGACTCCTTTTCTTCAGACTAAATAGGGCCAGTTCCCTCAGCTGCTCCTCACAGGACTTGTTCTCCAGGCCCTTCACCAGCTTAGTTGCCCTTCTCAGGACCCACTCCAGCACCTACATGTCTCTCTTGTATTGAGGTGCCCAAAATTGAACACAAGACTCGAGGAGTGGCCTCACCAGTGCTGAGTACAGAGGAAATCTGTACCACCACTGGTGGTCCTGCTGGACACACCATTTCTAATACAAGCCAAGATGTCATTGGCCTTCTTGGCCACCTGGGCACACTGCTGGCTCATGTTGATCAGGGAGTCAGTCAGCACCCCCAGGTCCCTTTCTGCCGGGCAGCTTTCTGGCCATTCTTCCCCAAGCCTGTAATGTTGCAGAGAGTTGTTGTGGCCCAACTTCAGGACTCAGCACTTGGCCCTACTGAAGCTCATACAGTTGACCTCAGCCCATTGATCCAGCCTGTCAGGGATTGCTGAAGGATCAGACTGATGAAGCCTTTATACCCTTTAGGTGTAGGTAAGGAGCACATACATTGTGATAAGCACAATGAACAGCTAAGGGAACTAGAATTTTGTATCACACAACTCTGGCACAATGTTTTTACTGTACAGTAAACAGGGTGGGGCCAGGCACTGGAGTTTCAGCAGTAATTATGCAGACAATAATTTCTTTTGTGGTATTTTTTGTGTTATCACTATAATGTGACTCAACTTTTTTTTTTTTATTATTTCTTTTTTTTTAAAAACAGCCTTGTTATAACAAGAACAATAAAGATTAATTCCTCATCTCCACTAAATCATGTCCTAATGCTTCAGGGACAAGGTTTCAAAAATGACTGAAAGCCAAACACTGTTAAACACTGGGCCAGTATGATTTATGGGGTTTTAATTACATTACTACTGAATCAGTCACCTATTTAGTTTGTCTCACTGAAATTAACAGTAAGGTATTGGGAAAACCACAGCATACATAATAAATACTAAACATGACACACTATGAATTAGCAAAACATAAATGGTTTGATTTACACTTCATAATAAAAACTTTTTACTCAACTTTTGAAGCAAATCTTTATGCCAGTCTCTTAATTTCTGCTGTGCTGTTTACTAAACACAGGCTTGACAACTGATTAATTCTCCTGGCCTTGCTCAAATTGCATTTGGTTTTATTCAACTAATTCTCTTCTAAATTTGGAAAGAGGTCTTCATTTGGCACCTAATTTAATACAAATGAAGTAGTACATACAGATAAACCAGCTATGTTGTCAAGGGATGTAGTCTATTCACTTCCACAACTGTCAGTTGATAGATTTTGCCCTCAGAATGGCTGTAAGACAGTGAACCTGTCCATTGCTTCATACAAGATGTTATACAATATACTATGATGTAGCTTCCCTCTATTCACCCGGCTCCCACTCTTGACACTCCTTGGCTGTAAGGTGCAGATAAATGCCAACCTGCTACATACATACTCACAATGGCATGTCTGAAGAGCTAAATAATTAAAGGCAACCCTACCTGAGGCTGAAGAGTGAAGGATTGTATGGAGTATCTCCAACAGAACCCTTTCTTCCCCTCAAGTCCAAAACTTCCTGCATTCTTCAGCATCCAGAGGAGAATAAATCAACTCAAAGGACTCATTGTCTGTAAGACAAAATGGGAAAAATGTTATTGAAAGTTTTCAGTGATTGAAAGTTTTCACTGAAGCATGTGTTGTTTTGCTGCTGTTGTCATTTGCTTTTGCTTGTGTTTTTTTAATATAAGTTTCAAAGGTTTAGAAATTCTCAAGTATGAGGTGACTTCACAGTGAAAAATGATGCATTCAGAAAATGTCAAAAGCAGTCTTGCTGCCTTCGAACCCTTTGCTTAAGTTTGCAGGAGGTGACCATGTGTGATAGGGAGAGACAGGGTGGCTCAGAGCATTCTATTTGACTTGAGGAAAATGTTGTTGAAGCTGATAAATCCCTGTTGATCCTTTATATAGATATATATATTTGTGTAAAAGCACAATTTTCACACAGAAAATCACAATGATAGGAAATTGGAATCAACTCTGGAAGCAGCCCCATCACTCATCTGCTCTGACACTGGTATTAAAGATCCTCAGGGCCAAATGTGGGAGTTTTACTGCTCCAGTGAGGGATTTGCTTCTGCTTGTGGCTACTGTGAGCCTAACCTCCCCGCAGACAAGGTGCTGAAGAAGGATATGCAACACACACTCAACCCTTTGCATTAAAAAAAAATGTTCGCACCTTTAGCAATGCAGCATTTTCTAATAAATTGCTGAAATTGCCTCAACAAGTAACCAATACAATCCTGAGAACAAATCCCAGCCGTGTGTGCAAACTCATTTGGTTCATGGAAATACTTGCACAGTTTATGGACACAAACTAAGGCATGTGAGTAACACTAAATATCTTGCTAATGTTTGCTCTTGGCCTTGGATCAGAATTACTAAATGGGTGCTTGGCTTAACTGTAATGGAAAGCAGATATAAACATAACAGGTAACAGCTATTTAAAGCAAATGATTCAAAGCATTTCCATTAAAGAATCACCATCATCAGAGGAACAATTATGAAACAAGAGCGCAGAACTTTCCTTCTTAGCTGTTCCTTTGTGACAAAGGAAACAGATCGGGTAAAAGACAGAAAATCTATATCCTTTTTTTTCTAAATGGCTTATTACATCAGAGTAACACCTCTGTATCACATCAGCCATTTTATAGCTCAGCCTATTGGATTCACATGAATTTGATATCTGGTTTTACTCACTGAACACAACTCATTTTGGGCACAGAGGGCTACACTGTACCCGTTGAGTCTAATGAAGGCAGCCCTG
This sequence comes from Megaceryle maxima, assembly GCA_024605025.1. Taxonomy (NCBI): domain Eukaryota; kingdom Metazoa; phylum Chordata; class Aves; order Coraciiformes; family Cerylidae; genus Megaceryle; species Megaceryle maxima. Next base: position 57,482 of record JANHGN010006650.1, on the reverse strand, counting down.
CTACCTTGTTCTCCTTCATGCTCATGCCCTTCAGTGGAGCTTTCCTGAACATAGTCATCTTTGATACCTCACATGCAAGTTGTTGTTTCTTTACAAGGCATCAGTTTGCTCAGATCAGATGTGATTCCCTGGAACCCTCCTGTGATGGAGACTGGAGAAGCACTGGGTGTCTAATGTGCAGTCAACTACTAGTGAGGGATGAGGACTTCAATTCAACAGCTCCACTGGAATAGGACGTAATGTCCACAGTAGGATGTGACAGAAGGAACTGTGGTCTGTACATGGGAATGAAAGCTGTGTCTCATGGGGACCCCTGGGCAGTGCATCACCCCCATGGCTCTCCAACTGCCACCACATGCAACAGGGGCAGACCCTGGGCAGCTTCAGCTGCAGAACAGAAATGCTCTCAAATGATTGAGTTCAGATTTCAGAAAACAAGGGCCCAAATCCTTCATAGCTCAGATTGATTAAGACTGAAGAGCACGTCCTGTAGGAAACTGCAATCTGTTCTCAGATATGCTCCCAGTGGCAAGACAGGGTCTCTTTTTGGAGTAAATTAATTGCTGCATATGCCTCAAATACTATCAATAATGACCACTTTGGACTCATTGATGGTTCTGGATGATGCATGGAAAGCCCCCTGTCCACCTCATGTGTACAGACATCATGGGGGAGCATTAGGCACTTTTTCTGCTGCAATGGGTTTAAAATAAATCCCCTTTATAGGGCTTTGCACATCACTTCACTGTGAAATAGTTCAATTCAGAAAAGGAGAAACAGGAACACAGACTCCTTCAAAACTGTTCCTCATGCAGAGGTTGCTATCAGATTTGTAGTTGGAACATGATAGCTGAGCTCCCCACCCACTTCCCCCAAAGAGACTCTCTAAACCTTCACAGTGGGATCCCCACTCTGACTGAAGTACAAAATAATGCAAATTCCCCCCTTTCTTGAGAAAAAGAAGCAGTTCTGTTCAAGTGATTCTAGCATATACAACACATCAGTGCTGGCCCTGGGGAGATGTTGTGCAGAATGTTATAAAACATAATTCTAAATTATACAGACATGTCCCTTTTGCTTGAAAAACACCCTCATGCAAGCAAGCTGTGTCATACTGAAAATTGTTAACAACGTATCTCCTCAAATTAATCCTGACAGAGCCACCCACCAAGACCTCCATGGAGGAAGCAAGCCTAACTGCCCCTGTTCTCCAGTGAAGAAACAGAGCCACAGAAGAATTAAGAGCAAATAGCCAAAAATTTTGACATAAAGAGCCTTTGGTCTCCTTCCTGACTGTAAGTTAGACTTCTGATGCACTTAGGTATTTCTTATAAATATGACCCAAAAGAACTTAAATACTCAGGAAGTCTGTGAGAGAAACATGTAGAGTCAAACCCTGAGCACATCAACAGGCTCTAACTCCTTGGAGCAACCTGTAACCATCTTTCTATGCAATCTATACCTACAAGCTGTTCTCCCATTCCTCTCCTAGGTGCCTGGCTGCCTGCATTCAAGGTCTGCTCCCACATGATGACACCTGTAATCTCAGATCAGATTTCTTTGAAGAAGTTTGAGAAAGAGGTACAAGAATTTTCCAGACTCCACCTGCATCCCATGCCAGCCTCTGTCACAATCCTCTCTCCTTTGCTCACAGCATGGCCCTGCTCTTGCTGTTCCCTGACATACAGATGCCAAAGCTAATTGGTGCCAGTTACAAGCTATACCCCCAGCACCATTCCTCTGCTGGATGTGACTGGAAGCACAAAAGTGAGAATAAAAGCAGATGTGACTGTGTAAGAATTTGGGATGTTTTTTACAACGTGTCTGAGACTGTCACAGAATGACAAATTTGAAAGAAAGGACTGATGAAATGCTTGCAAAAACCAAAAGTAATATTTAAATGACAGAGAAAGCAAGTGGAAGAAAATACAGTTCCTTGCAGGACCTCATAAACAGCAGCAGCAATGCAAGAGTGACGATGGAAATAGCCAGCCTGGGCCAAGGACTCATTTTAGCAGTTTGGCTGTGGCACAAATCACACCCCAGGAAAGTGCATGTCTGTGGCAGGGCACAAAGGTCATGAGAAGGTTCAGAAAAGTACATGGTGATCACTGTTTTATTAGAGCTTCAGAAAATCCTTGATCTCTGTGGAAACATCCAAACTTTGCTAAATTGAAACACTTGGAAGAGAAAAATGCTTTGTTGGTATTTTCAGACTGTGTCATCACCACAGTTAACCTCATTAACCTTCTCTTACATCTTATCTGAGTACTATGCATGTACTGGTAAATAAAATGTCCCCTGACTAACAAGCTTAAGTCTAGTTAAACTCTGTCATTCACCCCAAAAGCACAGTGTCTTATCCTTGAATCCCAGTGGCCTCTGACACTCCCCACACACTAGCTGGCCTGGGTCAAGTAATACTTACTAGTATTTCATCAATATGGGAAACCAAGTTCTAGGTCTTTGGTTTACACTCTGTCTTTTCCAGACTTTTCCCTGCCAGAACAAGCTTTTAGCTAGCCTCTTGAAGAGCTAACTAAGAATGAAGACAGAGAAATGCCCCAGTGAACCAAGTGAAGACCATCACTCCCTGTGGGGTACACCACTCAAGACAGCTGAGTCAGCCTGAGACTCTTCTGGTGCAAGGACAAAAGTGGTCCTCCCTGGGGTGGGCATGGGTGTCCCTGGGTCAGTGTGCCTGTAACCAACACCCTGCCTCCCAGGTCCATTTTCTGTTGCTGCAGTCAGTCAGGGTTCACAGTGCAAGTCGGTTTTCAGCCCTATCATCTTCCACTTGATCTATTTGCTGTCTCTTCAGGGAGCAGGACATCTGCTTAACCTTGACCAGAGACACCCTTCTCATTCACCAGCCACAAAAACTTGCGTAATTCCCCTTTGACCACATCAATCCCATCTCCATAGTGCCTGTTAGTGCCACCTACTACCTGAATCTCCACAGGTCCTTTGGAGTGCTGCCTCTCTATCTCAGGAGTTACCTCATTAAACCCAGATACTTTCCTAGACTTCCCTGAATCTGGAAGTCATTCACTTTCACCTTCTGCCCATTTAACTGCACCACAACAATCTCCAGAGATGCACTCTTTTGGCCTAGGATCTTATTTCTGATTTACGTGCCATCATTTGGGAATAGGTCTCACCAGCACACTTTTGCCTGGCATATGTATGCTGATGACATTACAAGTATGCACTGAAACTGCCTGTTCCTGAGGTGCCCTCGGGGGTGTCTGGCTCTCTGTCAGATATTCACAGTTTGATGAGCAACAATTTTCCAGAGGTGAACAGAGCATACTTAAGCTACTGGTTCCAGGCAGATACATATGTTGACTTTTCAACCCAAAGCTAACATCTGAAGTACATTAATTTTATTTTTCCAAGGAAGCTATGCTCCAGTGCTGCCTCCAAAATGCAGTATCTTTCACACAGTCCTGTTCTTCAGACTTGTCTGACAATTTTTTATTAGAAGGTGATGCCTTAGTACTGCTGGGTTTGCTGCTTGCGTCGGTAGACGGACACTGCTCTGTACCACACTGACTACTGCCTTTGAAAAGGCAAGAAGCAATGCATTCAGAACAGCGAGGAAAAAAAGAAGAAGAGAGTTGGAGCAGGAAAGATTCAATAAGGTCTGGCTTGCATTCACTTAGACACGATTCAACCTTTGTCTTCATGCCCAGTCAAGGGAATCTGCATTATGATTTATCTCGCCCTAAAACAGATGTCTAAGCAATCACATACATCATCTCTACATTGCTCCTTGCTCTTAATTGACTGAAAACCGAGATAAAGATAAAATGGTTCCTATCTCTGAGAGGAAGAACACAAGTCCTCAGACTGATCCCACTCTACCTGTCTAATTTAAACAGGTTTCAAGGCTTCCTTCATATCCAGACGTGATATACCTGTGGGCAGAATCTATTCTCCTTAGAAGGTAGCTACTGGGAGCCTAGCTAGCCACTACACCTGGATACCCACTTGATAACCTGATAAAGACAATGCACAACTCTCCATTCACTTGCCTGTATTTCTCCCCTCTCCTGTGTAAGAGGCGTGGGAGTATAACATGTTGGTGGAAATGTAGGTATGGGGATCTGTTAATGTTATCTGCAACAGATTGCCATCAGCAGCTGCTGTGATCTGCACAAGAGGCAATCATGATGCACAGGTTTCCCCTGTTCAGAGTACAGCCTTTCCAGCACACATTTATATTCAAGTCTGGTCCTTGTTATGTGTCCCAAGGGTGTATCAGCACTGATGTTCAGCAGGAATAAGTTTTCTAACATATTAAAAGTGTTTGATCAAGTGTGAGGTCATTCTTTCACAGGCCTGTCACTACGTCCCTTCAAGTCTTTTAATCAGAATGGGTTGGTTTTTTCCAGTTATCTACCAAGAATAAGCAAGTTTGCTTTTATCTTTTTAGCTCAGGGTTTGTTTGGTAAAAATCAAAATAGCCTGAAACACAATCTGTATGAGAGACCCACCATCTATTTCTAGAGTATCTTCACTCTCTGTGCTCAGGTGAGGGCCCAGGTTCACTGCATCTTGTGCTGTCAGCTAGCATCATCCACATGGTATCTGGAATTGATTAAATATAGTTGGAATGTACTGTCATACACCAGCTCCTAAGCCCCCTTTTTTTTTTTTTTTTTTTTTTTTTTTTTTTTTTTTACTTTGGCTACAAGCAGCTTCTTACTCTTGGATGAAAAGCTAGAGGATTTCTTCAGAAGAAGCTCTGATGTTTTTCTGCCTTAAAATAACAAGATTCATAAATAAAGCAGAACTGTGCCTGTGGAATCAGATACTGATGCTCAGTATGTGATTGCAGGAAACAGTGGAAGGCCTTTGTGGCCTTTTGACTCTCTCTGCTGCATAGATGAAGTGTTTATATGCAAATAAAGCTAAAGAGGTACCAAGATCTCCTGTCAGTGATTTGTCTTCCATGAGTTTAAGCGATTCATCTGACCTATTCTGGGCATCTTCTAGATGACAAGGTGAAGTGTGTCTGGATCAATAGTGTGATTCTTCTCAAGCTAAAGGTGACATCTAAGATAGGTCAGATGATCCACCCCCTAAGCACACCTATTTCTTTCCCTTGATTTAAAAGGGTGACACCTAAAGTTAGATGAAATCAATCTGGCAGAGAGGTAACACAACACAGAAAAAGTAAAGTAGAGTTTGGGAGTCACACAGCAGTTCAGGGGCTGACTGAGGAAGAGCGAGCAGGTTCTTCAGTCAGTTGTGATTCAGTCAGTTCTGTCCCCTGAAACTATTCTCCTCAGAGCCTGTCAGCAAAACCAAGTATTAAGAGCTTGATTTTTGGGTTGAAAGGCCAGTGGCAGAACAGACACCAAAACAGCCTTTATGCATCATAAAGAAGCAATAAAGGGCGCAAACTTGTTTTTCTCATTTCAGCTTTGCAATTCACTGTAAAAAGGAAAAGCTCCCAGTAGTGCACATAGCATCCAGAGTTCATAAGAGCACTTGTAAGACCTGATGGAACAATGTCATCTTCTCTAACATATCTATGGCAACAAAAAAAAGCCTTATAAAATTGTCTAGGAGAAACAATCAAATCCTAATGAAATTACAAGAGGCTGAAAATAACACTGTCAACAACAGCCATGTTATCCCAGCTCTACACTCAACAAGAGTTGCACTGCAATGGTCTTACTTCTCAAGGCTTTGTTTCTAAATAAAGACCCTGGCAGGTGGGATATGTGTTTTACTGATCTATGACCGATTAATATTTGTCATCCATCAGCCCACGGAAATACAGTGGGAACTCCAATGTGTCTTCCACTTGTGTTTTACAGATCTCTGCACTCTTTTATGCTCCATTAAGTGACCAAGCCTACAACAGGGATTGTCAGTGCTGAAAACTGGTCAGCTGGTTAAATAATTAAGAGTGCACAAGTCACTAGACAAACACATTCAGAAATTATAATGTGTCATTAGGTATCTTCATGGATTTCTGTTCACATGCATTCTTGCCAATAGTGTGACAACCCTGCAAAACTGTATCCAAAACTGGCATTAGTGCACTGCAGGGAAGGGACTTCTCTTTGACTAACCACAGTAAGAGGTAAATACTTGTGATGCATGACTTTTATTGCCCCCTCTTGGGGCTTGGATTTTTTTTTCCTTTGTTTTCAAACAAAAAGTAGTATTTTCTTAGGAGAAGAATAATGTTTTTCCTCAGTTAGCATCTCTTACCTGCATACTTTCCTCTTGCTCTGGGTTTGGCCAGGATGGCATACCTATGTCTTTAGTCCCTGATAAATTTTCATCCCATCTAAGAATATTCACAGTGTGAGAATAAAAAAATTCCAGAGGTTCAGCAGACATCAGTTTACTTTCTCCTCACCTGTATCTGAAGCTAGTTTTGTAGCAGTGTTTGATAGCACAAGGTAAAAGCCACTGCCTGTGAGGATTCACTCCCTGCATTCCTGATTTAGAAACATGGGGTTTTTTCTCCTTTGAAACTACTGCAGCCCTGTTCCATAATCTTGCTCCTCCTAAAAATACTTGAAAACTTATCACAGCCATCAATGCATACAGAATTGAATATAGGTATTTGTAAGTGAAATCAGAGTATCACCTTATCTCAGTGCAGAGAAAGGTAAATTTGATGTTAGTTGCTCTCTCAAGCTTCCTAGCTGTACCTCAGAAGTGTGAAATAACAGCAAGAAACAACATGTTAGTTCATCTGTGCAAAGCCTGCTCTGTCAGGTTTGTTTTTCAGAGCTGTGTGATGCCATATGGTACAAATACAGCCCCAAATGCGGTGGTTGGCTTGCAGTTGGAGGGAATTTTCCTTCTGTGTCACTGTTAAGATCTCCTCTCCTGCCTTGTAGCCACCCTGCGGGTACATGATATCTGTTCAAGACTGGCAAATAACCGAGTCAGGGTGAATTAGGGAGCAGCATTATCATCCCAGCAAAACCCCAGGACAGACTGCTGATGAACTGAGATGCGTGGAAGGGGAAATTACACTCCAACATTCAGGAACAGCTCCCATTCCTCGAGTTACTCTCTACCGCACAGATGAAGGTTGGCTGTAAATGGATAATCTCAGGAGCATGGGTTTGAACTTTGCATTGGATCCTTTAAAACAGTCATTGTAATGACCTCAGTGAAACAGAAATTTTATTTTTAATGTAATTTCAACAATATGAACTATCTGCAATAGTTCATTGAAGCAGATGGTGAGATGAAAAGCAAATCTTGCCTTGACACTGAGCAATGCATTGGATCAGATTCAAACCTGCACAGTGGAAGCCCCATGGTTTAACAGTGACTAAAATGCACTTATATTCAATACCTTTACAAGAGCAATAAAAATCCAGTACAGTAGAGCTAAACTCCAATAGACAGCTTCAGTAAAAATGAGGAATCTTGTTAAGAAGTTAAAACAGGCAGCTATGGGAATTAAAACCTTTTAGGCAGTATGGAGACTACTGAAGGATGTGAAACTGGAAGCACAGCACCAGTGAATACCACCCATTAAGAAACTCTTGGAAAAGGATAAAAGGAAACCAGTGTGATGACACAGCAAAGAAAAAAAAAAGTTAATAGAATTAAAGCGGCATCATTCAAGAGACTGAAACTGTACCCAAACCAATTAATGATAATAAAAATAATAGTGAAGTGTCATAAATTCATTTTAGTAAACACAAAATAAATCAGGCAGATGAAAAAAATGTCTGACAAGAAATTGACTAAAAGATTAAAGCACACAGTAATTTCTTATTCTAACATACCAGGAGCAAAAGGCCTGCCCAGAGAGTCTACAGCCACTTGATGATCCCAGTAGACAAGGAGCACTCAGAGAAGACAAAGTCATTGCCAAGCAACTAATAAATTATTTGTATCAGTGTTTGCTGTAGAAGAAACTGGGAAGAGTCTTGTACACTCTAGGCATGTTTGAGACTGAAATAATTACAGAAGAGGTTGTATAAATAGGCAAAGTGAACCCCAGCAACTGGCCAGGGCATCCACTCATCCTAAGTAAATCCACTGATGAAATACCTGAATTACCAAAGGCAACATTTAACCTTTCACTTAAAGCTTCCTCAGGAACTGTAGGGGGTGGACAATAAAAGTATCACAGAGGGACCTGGATCACTAACAGCCTGAAAGCTTGATAGATGCACCAGGCAAGTTAGTTGAAGCTACAATAAGGAAAACAAACAGCAATCTTTGCTTCAGTGTGATTTGTTTCACATTTGGCTCCCCTCATATTGAGCCTTTGGTTGGGTAGTCAGTCCAGACACTGCTGCTGCTGTTGTAGCCATTGCACCAGGACTGGCTGGTGCTGTCCCAGCAAAGGGCTGGAAAATGCAACGCAACTCACTGAACAGCGGTCTTGATACAGTTGTGACACAGGTTTGACAGAGACAGTCCCTCCATGGTTTTGCAGGAACTGAGCCCAGGGGCTTGGTGAGCAGCAGTGGGAAGCAGTGCTGGCATTAATGGACTTTTTATCTCAATTGGTACGGTGGCTCTTATGTTCCTAACGTCCTGTGGCATCTTGTGCTGGCTGTTTGCAAAGGTCCAAGCCTGCATTTTGGTGTTTCTTTAATTCACTGAAGCAAAACTACTGTTTCTTCAAACTAATACTGGATAGAAGCATTTCTGCAGGTAGAACATCAAAGAAAGGATCTGAATTGTCAAAAAGGCTCAAGAGAAGCTAGTTTTAGGAAGCACTTAGAGCTAATCTAATTCTGTTTCTTTTAAAACCAGGCAAGCTTCACTGCAGCTTTTTAGTTCTTAGTTGGGTAGTAGAGAGTTTATTTGTGCTAAGAGCTTCAGCAGTGCTACAGGGCAGCTCTGCTTGAACATACAGATGTAGATAAATGACCTCTCCACTCACTCCTGGTATGCAGCACAGCTCTGAAGTAGTTTACTGTTTGGGCATGTTTGATATCCAGGCCTGGCCAGATTGTTTCTGGAGATATTGATTTATCAAATCACAAGACATGGGGTCATGATCTGAAAGTACAAACACAAAGGTCTTTTGCTTGGCTGTTGAAAAACATTTTCTCATGGTCTTCCTCGTCAGAGCTGTATCCTCCAGCCTGCTTGTTGTTTCTCACCCGTCAGCACAGATCTTTTACAGCACAAAAAGTCACAGTACAGCAAGGAAGGCAGTGATACCAGCCTTAGAGTAGCCAAGTAAGTAATAAAGACTACTGTTGTGTCAGTTACAAACCTGTCCACAAAGCAGCAAACACTGCTGTCTGGGAGAAAAATGAATCCTTATGGTCCTATTTGTTCTCCCCTCTCAGAAGCCAATGCGTTGGCTTGTGGAAATGTATTACTGAATGCTGAGAAGCAGAAATCTCTAGAGCAGTGGTCTCTGCAATTTTCCTTTTTCCCCTTAAAATTCATGCTTACCTCTTATCAGTTTCAACAAAAACATGTAACAAAAAGAGCCAAAGCCAGAATCCTCTCCTTGTTTTGACTTTCCCCATACAGGCACAGAAATGTTTGGAGCTTCTGACAGTGACCCCAGGTCCTTTGATCTGACAAACTGTGATGTGACCAGGAACAGTATGTCCAGGCTTGCATATCAGATACATCAAAACAGATAACTACCTCAGAGATTTACTAGTTATTTCACACAGAAAGGGCTCCTTTAATTCTCTCTCTAAGTCTTAGCCACATGGGTTTTGCAACCTGATAGTGAAATGAATGATAAAGTAACAGAGTCAGGAACTGCTGCAGTGAATTTTGCATGGCAAGTGCTAACATATCATAATGATGGGCAGTAGCACCAATTGCTGAGACTGATGGACAGACTGATCATCCTGATCTGAATGTAGCAAGAGGATATATCTTGTTCATTTGCAATTCAGGACTAATACACCCCATCCTCCTCTGGAGCACAGGGACTGCACACAACACCAGCCCTCTCTCATCATTGGGATGCAAGGAGCATCTGCCTTGAAGAAAAATTCTTGGAAGAAGCACTTTTCATGTCATTTCTGCGGTTTCCTTCAGAATGAAAATACTTCCTTGGTTTTGTTATGAAAGAAAAATGTGCTTTTTCGTATGGGTCAGCAAGCAGAAGAGCTGCTCTTTTTTTTTTTTTTTTTTCCCTTCTTAGTAATAGAATTGTTTTTATCTCCTTATTAAACCTAGGTCTTCCTGGTCAATATCCATTTAGGCAGAGACCTAACAAATACATGAATGGAGATGTATTAAAGTATACAAAAAGGAAAACAAATTCTGATCCTGCTTTTGCCATATTAAATCTAAACAAACTCCACTGATTTCAGTAGTAACTGCCCTTGCCATGCAGCTATCATCTCCTTTTGCAAGAAATGGTAATGCAGGAGATAGTAGGGGAAATGTGCGATTGATAGATTCTTCTATTTCCTAAAATTGATCATCCATTGGGCTGCAACATCCTACAGGATTTGTGTCTTTCATTAATTGCTTCTGCTAAGCAAATTTATTCCAGTTCAATTCTAAACCACCGTGATTTGCCTAATTTCAATAGCACACAGACTGTTCATTTCAAGTAAGGATTTGTCATTAGGACCGCATAGCCACGACATAAATTCAGACTCCAAGCTTTCATATATAGATGTATATTAGGAATCACAGTCTGAGCAATTGGGGGAACTGGTGAGTTACTGGTGAGGAACATATAGTTTGGCAAACGGATCTGGATTTCAAACAACTAGCCTTCAAGTACAGTCAGGCAACATGATGATGTGACAAGAATATCTGGATGTGGTGGCTGGATTCTCTTACCCTCTCTGCAGGTAGACACGGGCACGTCACATAATTCTTTGTAGCAGCGTAACAGGGAAAATAATATTTGCTTTTTACAGCTAAATCAGATCTGTAGCTGAAAAACTTAGAGCATTATTTTTTAAAGCTGTGTAGCAATTTATGACAAAATCAGGCAATAAATGCGGTCTTTTCGTTCCTGGCATTTCCCTCATCACACATGCCAGCCCTTTGTACAGCCAACCCACTTTGAATCCAGACTCTTTAACAATTAATCAATATTTAACCCTGAATCAATTATTCATTTAAACAACAACCACACATTAGCATCAATAAAAAGCCCCAGAAAATGAGGAGAAGGGAAAGGAAGGAGAGAGAGGAGAAGGGAAAGGAAAGAAAGCTGTGTGAAATCCTCACAAATGATGAAGAAGAAAAAAAAAAAGGGAAAAAGGTGGCTTGCCAATGAAGATCATCAAAAGCAGAAGTCAGACATGTATGTACATTACATTTTCAAATAACTCCACTGTCTGCAAATTATGCACTGAGGCCAACTACAGAAATCCTACAGAGCAGCTGGAGTCTAATGGATTCACACAGCGGCAGAGTGACCAAAGGAACTCTCATTACTAGTGATGATGAATAGGAAGGGACCTCCAGCTTGGCTTCCAGATAGGAGTATGAATTTAGACTTGATACTTGGCAGAAATGGATAAATTAATCCATTACTTGCAAGATAAATTCACTGTGAGGTCTGTGAAACACAAACCCATATATCTGTATTTTGCAATCCACTTTCTCCAGCCCTCCAGTGTGCTAATAATGTGAATATTGTCCACAACACAGCAAGCAGTGCTTGTGGGAGCCTTGTGAAGTTATAGCCCTGCCCAGTAAAGCATGGTCATACCGAAGAAAAATCACACAAACATGATTATACATACACATCTTACTAGCTAGACATCTTTAAAATGCTCTGAGCAGTGGCACTGAGAGCGCAAACCTCCCTAAGACACCTGCTCCACAATCAGCACCACAGCTTATAGATATTGCAGGGCCTTCCACCTGCAGACAGCTGCTGCTTTCCCAATACCTGGGGCTACGTAACGAATCCATGAAGTTTGGCTCCTTTTTGGATTCGGAAGTGCTGCCTGTTTCCCTGAAGGGTGTTTACATCTCCACCCTCCAGATGATGACAAAGTTTATCTCTAGCAGCACCAGTACAGTTTGTGTTCATGAGAGAGAGCACCTAGATTCTCATATCTGGCTCAAATTTTTGTCTTCCAACATCTGCAGCTCTTAAGTGGATCTGACATCATGGTAGAGCAGAAACACATCTCTTCTTTTAGCTCTCTGTATATCAGAACATCAACAGGCAACAGCTGATGGTTCCTGCACACTTCTCTGTACAGAAGCAGTGCTATATATGGATCAGAGTTCAACTCCAGATCTCTTTTTGATGTCAAGATTATCACCTGATATAAGCCCCTGAGTTTGTGTATGATAGAAATTATTATGATACAACATTTAAATCCACACTTAACAGTAGACTGGATGAAATCACGCCCACTATTCTCTTTCCATTCTTAAGCATTACTATGTCATAAGGAATTTGATGTGTGAACACTTGTTTAGCTTCAGGGTCCCCTATTAAGTCTATCTCAAGGAAATGAGAAAATAGTCTAGAGTTATATTTTTTCCTCCCAACAAAAATATATTTACACTGTTTAACTAGAGGAGACATTATTTACATGGAACACCAAGATAGATTCTTTCAATTATTTTGACTATTTTACCACAGACAGAAAGACTGAATGCTCACTTGAAGTCAGTAGAAAATACCTTTGTTTTCTTTGAGGGTTTGTTTCATGGTTTGGTTGTTGTGGGTTTTTTTTTGCATTTTAAAGGTTTTTCTTATACCTTGTAAACATTTTTTTCCCCCTGAAAATATTTCTACACTGTCTCTCCTGAAGCCTAGGAGCAGAAAACAGATTTACCACTGAGAGCTCCCTCTTAAAAGAAACCAGGAATATACTGTTCCAGTCACCATTCACTGGAAGAATTAATTGGTTTTTGTGGGATCACAACTCCAGCAATAGTTCTGGAAACCAAAACCCAAACATTACCTGACTGAGCAAGACTTGCTATTACTCTAATATGTAATCTCTCTAGCTCTGATCTTTGCCACTGTGTATTTTTGTCAGATGCTCTAAAGGATGTCTGCACACACAAAATATAGATGCTATTCAGAGGGTGTTTGTGAATGCACCTGCTCAATTGTGAATTATGGTCAATTTCTTCTAATACTTAAAAAATAAGATATGGTCTTTGTCCCCTTGTGTAAAACCATTACCCTTCTGACAGCATCGACATTGCTCTGCTTTCTTCCTCTGCTGACAAAAACACTAGTCTCCCACGTTTATCTGTCACAGACATTTGTGTCAGAGCCACTCTCTCAGTATCTGTAACATCAGCATTTACACAGCATCACGGATGCCAGCTAGTGCTTCTGAGTGTCTCTTGAGAGCCCAGGTCCCCACTAGAATTTAGTCTCAGACCCACAAATGTAGTTCAGTTAATAATTATATCAAAACCAGTGGGTGTTAGATGGCTAATTCCTATCTGGACAATTGCATGCCTTTGAGGACCTGGGTCTTGGCCCAGACACCAATGTCATTTGGAGTAAAGAATATGTCCCTTGATTAATATTTTTAATGAGACCAAAATTATGGTTGTTTTATGACAGGAGTTAAACATTATTTGTCCCCTTACAAATCACTAGTCCAAATAAATCTGTTAAGAAGCTGAGCTCTTCTAAAGGCTGCAAGTTCCCAAGGGCACAATAATTAAATTTTCCAAAATACTTATCATAATTATGTTTTGTTCAGAGATTAGTTGAGCTATCCTCTTGGGATCAATTATAACTCATCCTAAACCCAAAAGCAAAAAAAGTTTTTCAGTAAATCCTATTGGAATGAGTACCAGCTGCTCCACACAATAACTCTTTTCCTATATTTTAACATGCTAGGGAAAGTTATTAAAACGTTGCTCTTGGTCATTCTTCAGCATTATGCACATAGTGCTTGAAGGTCAGTGTGGCTGGCAATTAGAGAATGAGATATGCAAAAGAGCTCTTGAGAAGCAACAGTCCAGGTGCAGGAGTCTGTTTAATAAGAACATGTGGTTTGTGTAAGACAAAAAGAAGTAACAGGTTAGAAGGTCAGAACCTTCAGCAGAGAATAATTAAAGGACCCAGTTCTGATTATTTCATCATTTCCTAACTTCAGTAATGCCTGTGAAAGCAGCTCTCATGTCCTGCTCCTGCAAAAACGAAGGCAGAAATTACTGTTAATTTCAGTATGAGCAGGTTGGTTTGGGGTCCTGATTCTCAGGCTATGTTCTTATGGACAGCATAATCCCCTCTTGATTTCCAAAAACTCCCTTATAATCTCATGTAAATGGTACCTATTACTTTAGCATCTGAATTCTATCTCCCTGTGCTGCTCTATGGTTGGGAAAACCACCAACAGTTTGGGTACTGAGGAAAAACACCTTTCGTTCTTATTTAGAGGTGACAGAAGTTACCAACATCTTGTCCAAACCTACTACTCAGGAGCAGGGAGTTAAAATGCTCACAAGCCAATGGTCTCCAAAACCTTTCTGTCCTCGAGCACAAAACTGGCACAGAGCACATTTCACAACTGAATCCACGTTCACAATGATAATTCAGGCTTTGCTTTTTTTAAAGACTTTGTACACATCTACAGGTGTTTGATATCTTCTTCATTTAAAATATGATCCTGGGCATTATTAGAGAGGAAAAGGAAAGAGCAAGGGATTCTCCAACTTCTGAAAGTATCTCTGCCTTGCTTCTGCAGATTGGTAGATCCCTTAACATCTTCCAGTGGGGGTAGGGATCCATTTAGAGATTTCACATACACAGATGAACACATAGCATAGGTAAACTCACTCTTTGCCACAATTAACAGAACTTTTACAAGGCAGTTCATGAGTATGGACCGCAGCTCATATGGGTAATTTCTATGACTCAGCAGCACGCTGGGTATGTCTGTGTAGGCCTGGCATCCACCCTGTCCTTCAAGCTGCTGCAAGACAAGCACAACTGTAGCTAAACACCATTAGACTAGACTTCAAACCCTCTTTTATTTATGAGGCACTACAAAGGAGTACAACACTACAGTAGGTAGCAGACTGATAGCATTACACTGGCACATGCCATATTTAGATTAAACAAGAGCTGCCTTTACACACCCTGGGTGATAGGCTCAGTCCTCACTCCATTTACTTCACAGAGATGGCTTGGAAAAAATTGACTAAATGCAGTAGAACAGTCAAAGGGCTTCAAATTCCAGTTGTGTTTTTATACACTAATGTAATTTACAACAAGCTATGAATTTGGATATCCTCAAGAAGTGGCATTACACAAGGCAAATTCACAAAGAAGTGAAAAGCTTCACATCCTGGATCATTCTGCATTCATTGTCCATCATTCATTCTCCATAACTGGTTTAGTGAACTTGATGATTAGTTAAAGAGAAGGCTATTTTAGGAAGAAAGGTATTTTCCAGAGGGAACAGTCCATGACCAGAGAAAGCAGATTAAATTCTCAGAAATGATGTCCCTCCATTGCAAAAATTACTTTTGCTTTTTATTCATTGTGAGACATCTCCTTTCTATATAAACACCCACTGCAATTTCTTTAGTGACACTTTGCACAGGGAAATGATCTATCAGTTTGTATTGTGCATATCATCTGTCAATCAGTAATAAAAGGTAAATCAATAGTATGAACCAAGCAGATCAATAAAAGATTCAGCAATTAATTTTGCTCAAGACACTTTACAGAATATCATTTGCCTAACAAGAAGAAAACACAATTCCATTAATAACTTCTTAATGTTAGAAAGGCCTTCTATAAGAAATAACTGGAAGTAATTATATTTCCAAGACTACAAAGATTAAAGCATTGCAAAGCATGATCTCTCCTGTGAAAAGCTATTTCTTCAACTGTAGAGTACTGTAAGCAGGAAGAAGAAAAAAACATTTCCATTACCCCCAACTCAAGTCAGCCTGAGAGACAGTGTTTAGAACACTTACACTGTATTAATCCTACCAACAGGAGAGAAGCATCATTTAGTCTTTAGTGAAATTAAGTCTGTTATCTATCCCTATGGAACACAGAGCACCATGTTATAGTGTTACTTGTCTGCAGATGGCCCTGCCCAGCCTGGGAAATCTTTGTGTCATAGGATTTCCCCACGGGTAAACACTTCTGCTCTTAGTATCAGCAGCAGAATCAAGCCTGTGCAGAGCTGGATGCTGTTATCATACTACATGGCTGCTGTAGGCTTGTCTCCGAGGGACACCGATGACTCCCAAATCCCTCAGAGTTACACAGGCTGCAGCAGCTGATTGACAGAGCATCTGTATGAATTTATGCAGTCTAATTTTGCAAGCAAAGCTACACGCCAAACTGACAAGCCCTTCCCCCAGAGCAGCAGTACCTGGCTATTTTGCTTCCTATGGATTGCACAAGCCCATCGGCATTTGGTCAGTTCACAAAGCTTTCTACACTGGGTCTGCGCAGGACTGCGGAGAGGCAGATCCCACTGGATATAAAAATACAACATAAGCTACTAAAGAAGGGTGAATCAAGCTAAAAGGACATTGCCCTGAGCTCTAGAAGTCCCTCACCTATTTGGGACAAAGCTGGAATACAGCATCCCTCCTCTCTTCACTCTTTGCTTTACCAGCACTATGGCCTTAGAAATCTTTCGAGGCTTCCTCTATCCAAGCAGGGGCTAAAGGAACGTTGGAAAGGCCTGAAAAAAAGGTGAAGTTAAATAAAGGTAGCTATGCAACTCAAGGGATGGAAAGCTTTAGAGTGTGTCTGATAACCAATTAAATACGGGACTAATGAGCAGGCTGCCTGTCGTCCATCAGAGGGCTAACGAAGATCTGCACAAGACACGTGGTATTTGTATGAAGGAGGCTAAGTGGACTGGGAAAATGTTTAAATACAGCATTTAAAGACACATGACATGAATTGACTACTTGGTGTTGTTAAAGACTGGAGCTGGTTTGTATGCTAGAAGTATGGATAAAGTAATTAAGCAATAAAAATAAGCCCAAAAGATGCTTCATGAGAACCATGGAGATGATTTTTCCATTGCTACATAACGTATAAACAATTGTTTAAATATACACAGAGGAACTGTATCTTTAATACCTCAAGCTTGGAGTTTTGGGGACTTGGATCCATCCATGTACCCCCTCAGCAGCAGTAAAACTGTGTTTTACTGAGTAAAGATGTTCTGAGTAATGGAATGTGCTACATCTAGCACTGCTCTGAGCTGCATGACCAGGCAAAGCTGTATGAGTTGATCCGAAGAAGGGGTAGCAGAGTCACCAGCTGTTGCTTTCAGTACATGGCTAGCATTCTTTGGAACAAGCAGTCAAACTCTGGGGATTTTCAAGCTCCTAAGCAAGGATGCATACCATAGCTACACCTCAAACTAAGGGTAGGGTCTGCAATATGCACGTGACCTGCCCCTCTGAGGAAGAAAAAGCTTCCATGAGGAGCTGCAGGCAAGAGTCAGCACTGGAGCTAGAGCACTGATGAGAGAAATGGGGAGGCAGGACCTCAGGGCACACAGCAGGATGCACCCAGTGCTCAGCTCAAATGCTGCCAATAGCTACCTAGTACTAAATGCTGCTTAGTACAGGACTCCTCCAGAAACTAAATACTAGAAAAATAGAAGTCCATCCTGAAACTAGTCAAAAACTAAGAAATGCAAGCTGAAAGGTTTCCCCATAACCAATTCTGTCTTAAAGTGCTTATGTGCCACAGGATCTTTTCACTGAGGCCTTGCTCCTGATGCTGGTATTACACTCTGTCAGTTTAGTGGAATTGCTTCTGATTTGGGAAGGGTAAATGAAAAAAAGCAGCAGTTTGGGTGCAGAACAATGGCTATTTCTAGGTCTGGCATTCTGGCTGTGCAGATAGCCATAGTGGAACAGAAACGAGAAACAAGCAGGATAATGAATAGTAGCACGGCTCTCTCATGTGGACTGGAGTGTTCCCACCAAACTAAAAAGGACTGATGTGTCCTCTGGTGTATGTCAGTGACTTAGTCAAGAAATGGCTGCACAAACAAGAAGGCAAACAGAAAACCTGTCATGAGACTGTCAATGCAAGAGTGCTCACATCTGACAGTGACAAATCCAAAGAAATCACAAAACAAAGAAAAAACACCCCATTAAAACAGCACAATGACATAAGAAGGGAAATTAGCCAGGCACCAAAGAGCATCCCATTAGAGTGAAATTTGGTGTTAACAACCTCTACTTATAGTAATCATATGGCCTTAATGAACAATTTGTCTTTGCCAAAGCCTGCTGTCCCCACTGCATGCCACCATGTTTGATGTCCTTTTAATGGTCCATGTGTTCATTTGTAACAACCTAATTAACAACTGGGCTCCAATAGCTCTAATCATCATCTAATGTTAATATTGTTTCTGTACTGTCAGAAGTTTCACAGTTTGTTAAACTGTATTTTGCACAACTGAGATTTTCAATCTCAAAGACCTGCTCAGTCTGCTAAGCTTCTAGAGGGGAATGAAGTAGTAAGAACAAGAAAAATACAGCCATAGAAGCAGCAACACCACTGACCTGGTGCTCCTCTTTTTAGATCCATTTCTCAGCTGCAAGACAATATTATGTACACAAACCATATGACAGGGGGGCTGTGAGGAACTATGGACTGATGATCAGCATTGGGAGATATCCTGAAAGGAAGAGACAGTTTGTGTTGTGTCATTTGCCAGTACGCTGACAGAGGAGCACACGCTGCTGGGTCTTTGCAGCTGAACATCAGTTCTTCCATCCTACAAATCAAAATGCTGCAGACAACCAAAATCAGGGGATGCTGCCCCAGACACACAGTGTCTGTCAAGTGTGCACAGCTCTGAATGGACCGAATAAAGAGGACTGGTGGTGTTTTGTGAACCCAGTGTTTCTTTTTCATTAATATGCCCTGAGCTGGGCAGAATGAGTCCTTTTCCTCCCACCACGCAGGAGCAGTATGCTGAACTGGGGTCCTGCTCCTCTCCAGCTATGGGTCAACTACAAGATGGACCTGGAGAGGCAGGATGATTTCCTGAGATTATTGTTTCTTCATTGCCTTCATTATCCTGCTTATGTTAACATCATAAAAATAGTTAAAGTGTTGCTTGTAATGTTACATTTGTAGGTTTGATCTTTCTGAAGCACGCTACTTCGTACCACTTGGCTTAACACAATCCTCCACCAATAAATACTGCATTAAGGTGCCAAAAATGTACAAAGAGAATTTCAATACTGTACATAGACTAACACAGAAGTGGTACAGAAAAATACTGATTCATTTGAGGGGCAAGGTAGAAAGTCTAGCTATTTATATCCTGTCTGCTGAAACTATATCATATGAGACAAACAAACAAACCAAAACCTAAACAATAAAACCCCCACAAACTCCAGCATCTCATGAACCCTTTACATAGCTGCAATCACTTACGAGGTTCACTGATGCAAAGGACAAAATTATAACCTGATGATGATGTGGACTGACTGCCTATCCACTAACAATGCCCTTTGGGGGTCCTTAAAGGTTTTAAATAAATAGGAAATGAACAATTTTAGAGCATCCTTTGTATCACCTCATTATCTCATTTGAATCTAATCCACTTCAGGATGGCAGACACTCAACTGTACCTATCAATCCTTTTGTATATGTAGAAGTTTGCTGTTTTCTTAGAAATTGCATATGCATATAGTACATTATAGAGATATACAATGGCTAATTTAACTCTATTTTTAATAGCTTTCTTATACCCTTGGTGGTGAAAAAATACATCAGGATTTTTGTAATGTCCCATTATAGATTCTGAAAGAACAGATCAGTCCAACATCAGTTTTCTTTTCATCCTCCTTGTTGATTCATGTTCCTTGATTTTCTCCATAAATTGGAAATATATTTCTATACCATGTGGCAGTGGATAACTAGCAACCTAGAAAACAACAAACTTAACATTTTATACAGAGAATAATTACCTGCCTTCCCC
>JANHGN010006650.1:7875-37505 GCA_024605025.1 Megaceryle maxima | reverse complement strand
ATAGAGATTCAATACTTGACTTTCTGCGAAGCTATTTCAACGTCAGAAATGTCCGTGCCTATTTCTGTCCTAAAACACAAAACTCAAGAAACGCCACGATAAATCTAAAACATCCCAACCACATAAGAAAACAAAGACTGAAAAACCATTTAGAAAACTCTTTGATACTGAGAAACATTAAGACTAGGCTAAACTCAGAAAAAATCCATGTATGAGCAGCAATACAAAATGGAAGTTATTTCACAACTGTCCCTGTTGACAGCTCTCATCTGTATTTAAGTGTAATGTATAATTTCACATATGTATTTAAAGCAGTAAGGTCTGATCTCTCAGCAATCCTGGGCAAATTTTGTGTGGGGCTAATGACCAGTGAACCTAAAACAATGCACAGAGGCAAGCGTAACAAGGATGCCCAGAAACCACAGAGATCTCCCTCCAGCTACCCAATAAATGCGAGTCCTATGGAAAACATCTGCATTTCTGGGAAGTATGTAAAGTTTTCCTATGATAGCAATGGGCAAGATGATTTTTACTAAGATTAGCAGAGTTTGGTCTTAATGACATAAATAACTTTCCAGAAAAGACAGATGAGGAAAGAAGGATGTAGAAAGGGACTGATTAACAGCTGCACTTAAACAAGATCAAACAATCTAATAAAATTAAGTATCTCTGCAAGACCAAAATAAGATCCAGAAAACCAGACCCTATTTGATTCCAGCAATAAAAGATGTTGCAGCCAATAAAAGTTCATGTAGAAGCATAATTCTCTAAACCGATAAAAACTAATTTCACCCAGAACAGTTAAAAGGCTAACAAATCACCCTTCTTCATTTTAACTTTCTTTCAATATCAGTTTTATTTCATAGATATGGTGACAGATCTCAGTGGAGAGGTTGAGTTTCCATACTGTAAAATGCTGAGCATCCACATCTCACCAGAAATCTATCAGCCCAAGGAGAGTAAGATACAGAAATTACTATTATTTCTCTTCTGATGTAACTAAGAAAGAACCTTCACTGCTATTCCAGGACTTGTACCTGCACCAGCATGTCAGGAAGACATTTCCTGCCCAAAAGATTTAATCATGTAATAGGTTGGCTTCTTTTATACTTGGTGGATGCACAGGTAGAAAATGCTTTTCTGCACTGAGTGTAGTGTCTTTACAGAAGGCTTCACACCTTCCATCTTTATATAACTGTAATGTGAGCACTTACATCTGACCTGTATGATCAATGGAAAGAAACAGGCACTTGTAGGGGCTTCATCTTACTCAGATGTCTGCTTTCAGGAGACGAGTCATGCCTTAGCAATGCCTACTTGTCTCCACTGATAGTAAGGCAGACTGAGGTCATTAGGTCAAATATAAATTTTATCAGCCTGCCCACCTCTGCTAAGTGCACTAAAATGGTAATGTAAAAATAATAATAATAATAAAAAAGACTGTTGCCCTAAATTACATTTCCTTCCTTTTTATGCTCATTTCCTGACTAAACCAGCTCCCTAGAGATGCTACATTGTTATTGAAGAAAGTTTAATTAATAGGTTGATTCTCCACAGAAGAAACTTAATACTATTCTCAAAAGAGCAATGTTCATCCACAGAACTGATGCTAACCATGTCACAATCCAAACTATTCCAGCTGCATATGGGGCAAGCAGAACACCCTGCAGAGAAGAGGAGATGCATCCTACAGATCAGAGTGCCAAAACAGCACACAGTTTGTGTCATGCAAATATGGCAGGTAGACAGACAATGCATCTTTCCATCTCTTCTCACTACCTTCTTGTGCTGGGTTTGTGTCTGGTGGGGTTTTGATAGTGGGGGAGAGGGCTACTGGCATGGCTCCTCTTAAGAGGCTTCAAGAAACTCCACCAGCTCCAAGTTAGATTCACCTCTGGCCAAGGCCCAGTCAGTGCCTCTGTAATAACATATTTCAGAGAGGAAAACCTGCTTGGTGAGTTATTTTGTTTTGGAGAAGAGTGGGAAAAATGAGATAACCATACAGGGCACCCAGGTCAGTGAGGAAGGATGGGGGGGGGGGGGCGGCGGGCATTGCTGGAGTAGCCATTCCCCTGAGGCTGGTGGTGAGATGGCAGGCTGAGCACCTACAAACCATGGAGAGCAACAGAGGAGCAGAATCCCCCCCTCATGGCCTTGGAAGACCCCACACTGCAGCAGGAGACTGCACCTGAAGAAGGCCATGACCCTGAGGGAAGCCTGTGCTGGAGCAGTCCCACACTGGGAGGACTCTGGCTCACAGAACAGACCCATGGTAGCTGGAGAAGTTCATGGAGGACTGTCTCCTATGGGAGGGACACCAGGTTGCAGCAGGGGAGAACTGTGAGAAGCTTTCCCCTTGAGGACAAAGGAGCAGGTGAAACAACATGGGACAGACCACAACCCTCATTCCCTGCCTCTCTGCACCTCTGTGAGGGAGAAGGTAGAGAATCAGAAGCAGAGATGAGCCCAAGAAGAGGGTAGGGGGAAGGTGATTTTAAAATCTGGTTGTATTTATCACTGCCCTGCTCTGACTCACTTGGTAAACCAGTGGCGGTTTTGTTTAAATTAATTCATTCTGTTTCCCCAAGTCAAGCCTGTCTTTTTCCCATGACCATAACTGTTGAGTGTGCCCTCCCTGTCGTTTGTCTCAACAAGCCTTTTGCTGTATTTTCTCCTCCCCATCTCACCAGGGGCAAGCAGAAGTGAGCGAGCAGCTGCATGATGCTTTGTTGCTGGCTGGGTGGGCTTAAACCCAACATTTCTGCTTCTCTGCCTCTTCAGACTAAGTGATGAAGAGGGACCCACATCCATCACGTGACAGGAGAAGGGTGGGAAAGAGGTAAGTTGCAGGATGGAGCCACATCCTCAGAACACTTGTCTTGTGGCAGGGCCCCTGGAAAGATGAGGGCCCTCAGAGAGGTGGTTTCAGTGTTTCTGTCTTGGCCACTCCCTTACTCTGGTAGGAGAAAGTAGAGGAGACAAACCACACTGTTTCACATTCAGCACCTGCATTCTTGTTACATAACACACGAACTGGCCTATGGCTTGAGTTTCCAGGTTCAGTTGATCAAAATATGATTTATAGGCTAATAATACAATATGAAAAGCATTCTCATTTCCTGCAGTATGTACAGTAATTGATGTTGATGCCAGCTGACTGGAAGATGCAGGGGAGGATAGGGAAATTCAGAAAGCCTGGTTTCAGATCCCAGAAAGTTATTTCTACTTTCTGTAGAGGATTTTGAATTAAGTCTCTGTGAGCCCTTCAGAGAGCTCAAAGTTGTCAGCCCTGTGTTATTACTAAGACACTTTTTTTCTTTTTATTTAAAAAGTGAGTGGCTGATTTATGATAGTTTTCCTTTATTTACAGAGAGCATAATACTGGCCAGGTGATTTCTCTATTGACAGTGACAAACTACAGAGGATTTTAGTTGTGTCAGTATTTCTGTGAGTTTGATGAAAAATAATTTGATCCCAGAAGTATGCAACACACATCCATCTGCCATGTAATGCTCTCTCAGTTGGCATATTCTGTTGCCTTTTATAAACACACATCAAATGCATGTTAATCTCCACTACAATAAATAATTGTGGCTGGAGTCGCTAGTCTACTGAGAATGTTTACTGATGTATAGTCTGTACTTGTCTATACTATAGACTTAAACAGATCCACCTACTGCTCTAGCTGCATAACTGCACTTCCAATTGGAGGGACTCTTATCAACCACATTTTTCAGGATATCATCTTTGCCTGCTTTCCAAGAGGGGCAATTTTCACTGGTAGAAATGCAAGTTTTGGCTGTCACAATAAAAATTTGTAGCTGTACAGTTACACCAGGGAGTGAAAGTGGGGAGATCTGAGGTGTACAGTACTAGCAGCTACAGTTCTTTTTAGTCTTAGTTGCTCATCAATGAATTGCCACAAGAATATATACAAATAAGATGGAGTCATGAAGAAAGAAATACATTAGAAAATCTGCTGCTCTGCTGGAAAATTTGACTAGAACACCAGAGAGAAGGACTGAGGCTGGCTGTTAAACGTAGCAGTACTTATGAAACCTACAGCACAGAAATTTCCTAAACTATTGATTCATGGAAGCTAAGGGGTACATAAACAGGACAGCTCTCTATACAATTTGTGTTAATCTCCTAAGTGTTTCCTGATTATCAGTGCCTGACAAATGTCAGTCATAGGATACAGTGCTAGATAAACCTTTGGTTTGACCAGTGTGATGATCATTCTTAGACACAGTAGTATAAGTATACCTAACAAATTCAGTAGTATAGACACAGAAGATGACAGAGCCCTTTTCCTGGCATATATAAAACTGCTCTGAAGTCCCAGTCTTGTCCTTATAAGAGCATTGTCCTCGGGCAAAAATTTCAGATAATTAAATATTCAGACTATGGGACCTATTTGACATGGTCCAGGATTATAAAGATGGGAAAAAAATTCCATGTTATTTGCATGGCCTCAGAGCCCTAATTCATTGGGTCTAATCCCAAACCCATCGGCACTCTACCTTCAAAGAACCAGCCTTTAATGACAGCCGTCGGTCACTCTTGCTGCTGTATAAATTTAAGGCATTCATGGTGAAACTCAGTGCCTGGTAAAGCAGTAAATGCAAACCAGCCCATCAATGGAGCTGTTCAGGTAGGTTCATAGGTAGAAGTTGTTCAATTAGATATGACTTAGATATTTAAAGGATAGAACAGGAAAGGCCTGGGACCTCACAGGTATAGAGGCAGAAAACATATTCACTTCAGTAACAGAGAAAGGAAAAGTAGAAAACAAACCTCAAAAAATATATGCTGATTATAAAGAACTTTTGTAAGAGCATGCATTTATCAGACCTGGAATAGCCAAGTTATTCAGAGCAACAGAAGGAAAACCACCCACTATGAAACTGCATTTCAGTTTCTCCTCCTTGGGAAGGTTACTCTTGAGAATTCTCATTTCCTTTTTTCCTTTCACCCACAAATCTCCTTTATCTTTCTATCAGTTTTAACCAAATTGCCCTTTACAACCCATTGATTAAATTTAAGCTGGATTCCCTCACACATTGTGTTATCACCTTCAGATAGCTATACTGTTACATTCTAAATGTTGTTTACATGGAAAATAGATGTATTTATAGAGGTAGATATAGATATTTAAGGATCTTCTCTTCATACTTCTTATATCTTGTTTAATTCTAGCTGGTATGAACAGGTTCAGACATTTAGATCATGATTCAGAGCCGATTAAACTCAATGAAAAGCTCACACTGACTTCAACAGACATTAGATCATGCTCACAGAGAGGATAATAGACCTTTCAGGAGAGGAAATGAAAGTGCAATAATACGCTGGCTTAGTGTATAATCATGTCTCCATCTAATAATAAGCCTCAGTGTCTGTAATAGCCAACTGGTTTCTTACAGATAAAGGGTGTACTTTTTTGGCTCAGATCTTACTCTTTTGGTATTGAAGGTCATGGATTCAATCTCCACCAATTTTTAGGTCTTACTCTTGGTATTGAAGGTCATGGATGCAATTCCCACCAATAGCCAGAATGTCTGAAGGGAAGCAGCTGTATCTGTATATGGAGGCAACTGAGGAATGATGTCAACTCTGACTTTTAGAGGCATTTGTCCAAAAGGGGTAATAATAGAACTATTTAGTTCCTGAATTCTTGAATCAAAAATAGCATGGCCAGCAGGAATAGGAAGGTGATCATGCCCCTGTACTCAGCACTGGTAAGACCACACCTGGAGTACTATGTACAGTTTGGGGCACTGTGGTATAAGAAAGACATAAAGGTACTGAGAAAAGCAACAGGACTGGTTAGGGGATTGGAGAACATGTCCTATTAGGAGAGGCTGAGGGAATTGGGTTTGTTTAGTCTGGAGAAGAGGAGGCTGAGAGATGACCTTATTGCTCTCTACAACTACCTGAAAGGAGGTTGTAGAGATGCAGGTGCTGGCCTCTTCTCCTTCGTAACTAATAAAGGACAAGAGGAAATGGCCACAAGTTGCACCAGGGGAAATTCAGATTAGATATGAGGAAAAATTTCTTTAGTGAAAGAGTAGATAACATTGGAACGGATTGCCCAGGGAGGTGGTGGAGTCACCATCCTTGGAGGTCTTCAGAAAGTGAGTAGATATAGCACTTCAGAGCATGGTCTAGTAAGCATGGAAGTGTTAGGCAGAAGGTTGGACTTGACGATCCTGGAGGTCTTTTCCAACCTTGATGATTCTATGATTCTATGCATTCTTCCTCTAATGCTCATCCTCAGAGACAGTAAAACTTAAGGGGTTTGTTTGCAGCATATGTAGCTGGTACGTAACTCTTTAAGCTTTGCTGATAGGTACAGCTTTTTGAGTATTGGTATTTGTGATATCAAAATATATCTCTTACTGAGAAATCTGTACCGCTAATACGACACTGAAAAACACCAGGCAACGTTCCCAGACTTTGAAACGTTGTTCACTGTGGTACACTGTCAGAGTGCTTCCAAGGGCAGATTTGACCAGTGTCTGTCAGAACCTCACAAGATTCCTGAGTACACTTGTCTGGAGGGTAAAAGAACCTAGCAATATGGACATGGGCTGTTTGCTGTCACTTGGACATTGTGCCAGACCCAGGCAAGTTTAATTCCCTTGAATAGTTGCAGGCAAACAGTCTACAGCTTTCTCCCAGCACCATCACCCAGCAACAGCACCACAAGAAGAGCCCTGCTGTAGAAGTCATTTGCAGGTGGTATCACTGCATTTGAAGAGTGGCCAGGTACAATGGAGTGATGTGTACTGTAACTGCTGGACTGTATTTCCTGTATTATAAAAACTAGTCTGAAGAGGTTTTTACCAAAGGGTTGGCTGCAATGATAATACAGGAAAAAAAAGCAGGTAAAGATTTATATAAGAATATCTCCACCAAATGGACATGTTTTCAACTGACGTGTATCTTTGGTCTATAGTGCAGGTAGAATGTGGAAAGAAAACAAACAATATGCTACTGATTCAGCTGTTGATAGCATGTTATCAGTGCTGTACAACGACTAAGAGTCATTGTGTAGAGCTTTTCCAGCTCATACCTTGATGAAAATTATTGACTGCAATAAGGAACTATACAGAGAGAAGGCAGCAAATGAAAGGTATACATACCTTACATCTATGAAAATCCCCTCTCTTACTTCGTCAATGGAAGAAATAGAAATAATAATGCCAAAGACACAACATTAATTTCAGGACTCCAATTAAAACAATACAGAGAAGGCTAACTTGGACTAATCCATTTTGGCAGTCTTTCATCTGCTACAATATACCATGAATGTTCTCTTGCAGTTTCCTTACAGGAAAGATAAATGAGAATTTGAGACAAGAAATGCTCTCTAATGATGGATTCTGACATGTGCAGGTTGTCAGGATTAGAGGGAACATATTCCAAATCCATCATCTGCTTCACCTTGCCTTCTTCAAAGTTGGAACAGGATAATATGCAATAGATTCCTGCATTTATGCTTTCATTTATATGTAGGCAGTTGTAGGAATACAGATGTTACCTAGATCTAACAATACCTAATATTCAAGAAGTCTTCCACCGAAAGTGCATAGAACCATGATTATCTTCCCCATCTTCTAGTATTTGCTCCCTCCATTCCACTGCCCATCAGTGAGGCAGGTCTTCATGTGCACTGCAGGCCTATAACAGCAGAAAAAACCTCCCTTCAAAGTACCACACACATTTACTCTAGTGCACAACTAACATACAGTGGGTTATAAAATGGAGATCATGTTCAGGCACAGCTATTACCAAGCCAGAGCTTCTCTATTTCAAGTTCTCAAGTGGGGTATCACATTAGCACTTTAAAAAAACGGTATGAAATATCTGAGATCCCCTAGATAGGGCTCTAAGCAAAAATTAATAGATGCCCATTTAAAATTATAAATACTATGTTTAAATCTCATCCATAAAGTACACAGATTTATAAGTCAGTATTGACTTCAGTTCAGTCTTCCAGAGATAGCTTCTCCTCCTTTTTCTGACCTAGGAAATATGTCACAGGGTAATAACACATAATCATAATATTACTATTGCAACCATGGCTTAACATTATAGCTAATCACAGTATTGGAACTATAAATATGCAAAAAGTCTGATCCTTTAATCATGATGTTGATTTAGCTATTCCAGAAACTTTAACAACAGCATCACTGACTCATACAATGAATCTAGCTTTACACCATCTAAGTTCTCCTGATGCCATATTATATAAAAGTCTTCCTGTCTTGTTTCACAAAGTCTATGTGGGTGGGATTTCATCTTGCTTTAAACATCCACTGAAGAGATGTCAGCTGCTAAACTAATACCTCAGTGTCTCTTTATGGTCAGCAGGAAGAATTAAATGCTTCATGGATGCGATTCATTTAACTGATTTTAGGGATGAGAAGTGTAACACCCTACAAGCCCCGTGGTTTGACTGGTGTCTGTAAAAGAAGGCAAGGATGACAAGTTCAGATGTAGACAGCAAGTATCTGTTGTGCACAGGGTCTTGTTTGAGTTTTTCCAAAAGAATAGTGACTTCATTCAGGATGTCAGACAAAATTTGAAACATGATTCATGAGACTGAGAATGTCCAGAAGGCTTAAACTCTTCACTCCTCGTAACTTCTTAACTGCCATATCCCTGCTGCTTAAACTTTTAAATACTCAAAGCAACATGATCAATAAATCTAAAAACGTCATTCTCCCATAAGAAAAGAATTCACTGAATGACAAATCCTAGTGGGTTCATTTTTGAAGAGTTATATCAACATTTTTGGTCTGTAGTGTAGGCAAGATGTGAAAAGAATAACCAATACACTACTGATGAAACTGTTGATAATGTCTTATCAGTGTTGTACATCAATGACCCATAGTCATTCTGTAGAACTTTTCCAGCTCATACTTGGATGGACCATTATTGACTGCAAGAAAGGAATTATCCAGAGAGAATAAAGCAAAGGAAAAATATACACACCCTACGTCAGGGAAAACTTTGGTCCTTTGCCTGGTTGAAAAAAACTTGTTGGTGTTGGTCAAGAGCTGGCTGAATATGAGCCAGCATTGTGCCCAGGCGGCCAAAAGCATCCTGGCTGTAGCAGAAATAGTGTGGCCAGCAGGACTAGGGCAGGGATCATCCCCCTGTACTTAGCATGGGTGATGCTGCACCTTGAATGCTGTATTCACTTTTGGTCCCCTCACTAAAAAAAGACATTACGGTACTGGAGCGTGCCTGAAGAAAAGCAACAAAGCTGGTGACGAGTCTAGAGCACAAGTCTTATGAGGAACTGGAGTTGTTTAGCCTGGAGAAAAAGAGGCTCTGGGGAGACATTCTCACTCCCTACAACTACCTGAAAGAAGATTGTAGTGAGATGGGGTTCGGTCTGTTCTCTCAAGTAACAAACAATAGGACAAGAGGAAATGGCCTTGGATTGTGCCAGGGGAGGTTGAGGCTGAATAGTAGGAAAAATTTCTTCACCTAAAGGGTTGCCAAGCCCTGGCCCAAGCTACCCAGGGAAGTGGTGGAGGCCCCATCCCTGGAGATATTTAAAAGATGTGTAGATGTGGAAGTTGGCAGTGCTGGGCTAACAGTTGGACTTGATGATCTTAAAGGTCTTTTACAACCTTGATGATTCTATGATTCTTTGATTCTATTCTATGAACAGAGATGATTAAAAAGAGCACTTGATTTTTATAAGGTTTGTGGTAATTATGAAAACCACATTATTTGCAGCGATAAGGCTTTGCTGGAACTGCTGTTTAAGGACAGAAATAACTAACCATGATAAATCATGAAATGCAAAGGAGAAGAGTGAACAAAAACTACCTGAATCAAATTATTGTGTGTAAGTAGTGCAGCTTAGAGAAAACCAGCACATCCAGTCTCTGCTGTGCCAGTTCCAGCAAGAAGCCATTAGACTCTTCTGTTGCTTCCAGAACTTGTGGCCACACCTGAGAAGCACTGAATGTCCTTGACTCCCCCACAACCAGTCAAAGTTACAGATGTTTACATCACCACAAGACTAGGAACTTACCATTCCCGTTGTTCAGCTTAGATACTCCAGAAATCAATCTCTCATAACATCTTTTTTCCTTCCTTCTCTGACTATAACAAGCTAGATTTGTTGATAGGTATAAGTTACTAATTCATACTTACCCTTTGAAACAGAGAAAGTGTAAAAGCATTGGTGATTTTGCTGAATTCTGATGAATTTCTTGATTTATTATGATTAACGACCATAATCAACATCACAGAAAGAAGCACTGTGAACATTTCTCTTTTACACTCTGAAAATATTGTATTCTTGTTCTTAGGACAACGAGGTAAGAAAAGTAACCAAGAGAAAGAACATTTGAAAAAAAATATTGATGGGAATCTCTTTTTCAGCCACTTACTCTGACTGTCTACCCTGACTGAATCCCTTTGGAATATACCTGGGAAGTCATTTTAATGACAATAGATTACGAGAGACTATTGTAATAAAAGGAAAACTAATAAACAGAAGATATGGAAGCCAGTGATTACTAAACAGGAATTTTTAATTAATGCTGAATTATTTATGACAAAAGATTCACTCGTAATTAAAAAACCTTTCGTAAGACCACAGGCAGCAATTTCATTTACCTATTACATTCTAAGAGTACTTCAGTATATATCTTTTTTATAGCAAACATAAGATCAAACACGGGGAAATCGGTAACAGCATAACAAAACCAAACTGAAGAGTAAGAGGACTGCTTTCAAAACAAAAAGAATAAATTGCTGGTTAATTATTCAGTAAAACTATTTAAAATTCCAAAAGCAATGGAACCATTATTAATGCTTCCATTAACAAGCAGCATGTCTTTGTTCTGATTAGGTTTATTACTGCTAGTGAGGGACTGTCACTGAAAGCTGCTCTGTGCTTCAAATGGCTCTTAAAAGAACAGGATCAGCCTTGGAGAAAAAGGAGAACTTAAGTCTTCTTTAAGTCAATCAAGTAAGACAGGATTTGCAAAGGAAAGAAGGGAGATGGTCTACCTGGTGGTCTCAAGGGGCCGGGATACCTGCAGTTTTGCCTGCTCCACAGACTTTGAGGTACTTCAGTCTGTCATGTCTATCAGAGGCTGACTGGATCTGATCTGGCCACAGACTAGCGCTCAGGCAAAATGCCAGAGCAATGCTGGTTGTTTGCCCCTGTGGTGGCTTCAGGATGCTGAATCCCTGTGGGTGGGTTAAAACAGCCTCTTCTGAACTTTCAGCGTCTGAGAATCCTCGTGACTGTACACCATGGCACGCAGAGCCTCCTGCTCTCACCCCCAGGACGGCCGGGGACAGAGGACACTAACCAGACACGTGCTGACAGTGACTGTCTGTGAAGACCGTGGGGTTTTATAGCACTTGAAAATTGAAGCAGTAGTTTAAAACAGCAAGAAGTATCCTGGAAGCTTATGAATTTTCCTTAAATGTGTTCAAGGCACAGGATGGGGCTTAGCTTGTATAGACTAAGAAATGATTAGATGAATTAGAGCTTGCTCAGGATGTTTCCCACCTGCTTCATGTTTGCTGAGGTGTGGAGTGGTTCAGATAGTGCCTATAATTTAATCCACACCAAAAGGAAAACAAGAGCAGTTCAGAAGGAATTTGTTGAGCTTCATTCTAAGTCACACAGAACAGATTTCCTGTAGTCCTGGAAAAATATACTGTTGAGCCATCAGAAAGAGAATTAATTTACCAGACAGGACAAACTGCTCAAACCAGAACTGGGATCACCTGCTCACTGTTTCTGATCATTGTTCTGAACTACAGAAAATAGGTGCTGCCAATTTCTAATTACTCCTCTTTATTCTGCTACAAGCATCAGCTATATAGAGGCATTTAAATTCATGCTCCAGCACAAACACACAATGTATATGCTACACTCCAGTCACAAGGAAACTCTTGTTTTTCTTCACTCCAGTTCCAAAGCGTCAGATAAAAATTAATTTATGCTTGAACTGATTCAGTCTGAATTATAAAATGCTAGAGTAAATTTTCTGGAATAATGCCCAATATAAGGAGCCTACCCCAAATCTGGAGTGGTTTATTTACCACTAAGTATAATTAGAACCCAAACCTGTTGCAATGAGGGCATTTAATTTACTTTGTTATGTGATAGGAAGCACTGATGGTTTTTAGGAAAGCACCCAAAAGCACAGTAATACCCTTATCCTTAATACTTTTTTTTTTTTTTTACTTGTCATTTACAATCTATTTCTTTATTTTACAGCTATTAACCTATAATCTTTGCAGCTCATCTGCCACCTTGTGGCCTCGTTGCAGACTTTTCCTGGAGCTGAAAAGGAAGAATGGGCTCTTCAGCAAAATCTCTGCATCTGCTCTGCTTGTCAACCTGGCAGATTCATTATTATCAGCCTGATTAGCCTTTCATTCCACAGCATCAAAAATTAGAAATCCAAATATGAAACTACTCATCCAGCAGGCTACATCTGTAAACTATTAATATAAATTGGTCTGAGCACCCTGTATATGACTCACAGCCTTATACACGACGTTCGGAATATGTGCATTGTATAGTGTGATGATACATCAACAGAATGATAAAAAATGAGGTTGAAAAACCTTGTGAAGTCACCAAGTCTTCTGCAAAGCTAGACCAGGTCTAACAGATCATTCCTGGCAAGTATCTAAAGCTTTTCACAAAAAAACCCTCAAATAACAGAGTTTGCCCAGCCTACCAATAAACTGTTCAAATGCTAATCATCTTCACTACAAGAAAGCTGCTCTTCATATTTAAGGTAAGCCATTGGGTTTAATGTCATCACTTTCTCCCCAACATGGACATGATGAATAGTTTACTCCTTCCTTTCACATAGACATAAACCATTAATGAATAGATATTAAACTGTTTCACTGATATTAACCGATTCTGATATGGATAAATGGTGGATATTTACATCAGAATTATAGGGACCCAAATTATTCACAAATAACTAGGGATTTTGCATGTCCAATTTAAATCTTATTGAAGAGGCTTGATTTCTGAAGTGTCTCTTTGCAAAAATAGGTCTTTATCATGGAAAAAAAAATCTAGGAAACTAGAAACTGGGGCACCAGAAATAACTGGTGGGTTTTTTTAAATCTAAATGCTGATATTGAGAAGAATGGATCAACATTTTTATCTCATGGTGATAAAAGTTTTAGCTACAGAGGATCCAGGTGTTTGATCTTGCTATGTTGAGAACTTCCAAAGTTACAATCAGTAGCACCACCCACACCCCCCCATCAAAAAAGAACAAAACCAAACCAAAACAAACAAAAGACCCTCTTTTTATATTTTAGCTCAATTTCAAAGATAACTGCTACTCCATCTGCTGCAGCAGAATGCATTTTACAGAGTCGAACTGCACGGTCTACGTGCAAATACCATTGTGTGAGCGACACGATTACTGCTCAAAGACAGATTATAACCACACATCAGAGGGATCCTGCAGATCATGCCAATTTGAGGTGTTCAGAAAAAGCAGTCATTTTTACAGCTAGTGCCATGCCTAATAAAGGTACTTATGTACATTGCTGTTTTTAAAGACATCCCTCAACCTTATCTGGTTATTTACTTACATCTGTTTTTATACAAAATGTTGCCTGACATACAGCTTCTTTGGCTGAAAGCATGGAAGAAAAATGTACAGCAAAACACATCAGGAAGATGAAATAATTTAATACCCTTTTCAATCTTTGCTTTGAAATGTCCCTCCCATCCCAGTTCTCTCAAAGGCAGAAATCAAATATAGCCTCTGCCTTATGTCACGCTGCCTACTGACTTTTTTCTCCAGTACTTTAGTCTCCATCATCTTTTTCTCACACACCAAAAGAAAGGCTATCACAAGGTTCTCAGTCATCTACAAATAAGGCAATACTCACTTTGGAGACAGAGCCTTCTTTCTCCTTGCCTGTAAGGTTTGCAGTCCCTTGTAGCAGCTGTCTTTTAGGCACATTTAAAAATATTAATGCCTCAGTCATTCCAGCCCTCATCCCATGTCAGTACATGGCAATAGGTGTGAAACATTCCCAGAGTGTGCTCCATACCTTTTCGGGTTAAAGAATTTTAGGCCTCAAAACTGATTGTAATGGTAAGTGGGTTCATTTAGTCCTGAGCAGCTTTGTCTGCCATTTATTGACAGAAGATGAAAAAGTTAAAACTCAGGTCACCACAGAGGTCAACATCTGATGCTTCCCTTGGAAGGTCACTGTAATTTATGCCTTGGGGGCAATGATGGCACTTGCTGAAGGCTATCCTCCTGCTAAATTACTCATAAATGGATCAATTTATTGCCCAGGGGCAGAGAAAGGCTGTAGGGTTTGAGATAATTTTCCTGCAGCTCCCTCCAAAATCTACACTGCTAGCTCGGGGATCACCCACAACCCTCAGGTCTTCTCTACCAGGAGCCACAGGCAGCCATAAGCCCTGACAGTTTGCTAGCATTGGTCCTGATACTGGTAATGGAGAAGACTCCCAGCTCCTTTCTCAATACTATATACGTACTCAAGTGGAAAGGGAGATGTGCTTGGTGATGGGCATTAGGTAAGGGAGCTCAGCTGTTGCTGGCTCAAGGGCAGCCATATGGAGGAAGCAGCAGGCTGCAGTCACCATCACACTTCAGCCTCTCTGCCAGCCCTGACCCCTGATGCTGCCATCTCCACTGGCAGAGAGCCTCTCAGACAGCACATCGCCCTTGAATGGGAGGATAGCACTGCAGGCTCCTGTAGACAAACTGTGTCTCTGTTTTCTGACCATACAACATCTACCACAATGCAGTCCTCCTCAAAAACTAACGTACATTTTCCATGAACTACAAGTTTCTGTAAGTGGATGCCATGTACAAACTGCACTTTATTGCTTTTCACTTGAAGTGTTTGTGCTGCAAAATAAAAAGCTAGTGATGCCTGCTTTAAAAATAACAGGGTGCAACAGGTACAAATGCTTCTAGGGTAGAAATATGATGTGTCATTGCTATGGAATTTCCACTTACAAGGGGTGTTACAGTGATCACAACTCTGTAAGTCACCACTGCTTTCTGAAAATAGAGAACATCCTCCTACTCCACCTGCTTGATGGACAAGACTGTTTGCTGGGAACAAACACAAGATGTCCCGATGCAAACTTCTTCATGATGAGACTTGATGGAAAGACTGCAAGAAGAGCTGTTGTGTAAGCAACAGTACCCACCACATTACAAGGGACACATGTACACTGGTTCCTCCCAGACCTAGCAATAGCATGAGTGTGTTGTAGAGGCCTCAGGGCATCCTTTGTCCAAGCAGTCCAAAAAAACTCTAATGAGGCACAGAGGCAGAGTAGGAAACAGAGAAGCTATCTTCCTAGTTGCCACTGAAGATTGACTGCTGATGAAGAGTTCAAAAGTAGTACCACTAAACAGGGGAAACAAAAGTAAAAGCAAACTAACCAGTGAGCATATTATTATCAAGAATGTCTATGAAGGAAGATTAAATAAGGTGGGTAGATAAGAGGGTTAAAAGAGGGAAAATATTTACCAAGGCCTTTGCAATTGGAAGAGGAAGACAGAAAAATAAACTTTACAAGCTAGACAGTATCCCTGTAGAGCATCTGATGAGATCACAGTTGGGTTCCATGTGCTACTGCTTCTTCAAATTTCTCACGTACATATGTATAGAAGACCATCTGCATACATTATTTTCTGTTTCAGAACTAGACCAAAGTGCTCCCTTGAATAATACATTTTTTATCTATACCAATATTTTAAAACAAAACAGTTCTGCATTATTTGTTCCAATCTGTCTGCAGTTTAAATTATGCTGCAGCAGAATGTTTCAGCATGAGTTGCATTTGAAATATAAAATTGTTTATGCTGCTTTCTTTCCCCCTTTCCAATTGAAAACAACCCAATGTACCACTTGTAATGGATTTTTAAACACATTTATCATCAAAGAATCTTTCTAAGGAGGAAAAGCCAGTAAGCAGAGCACTAACGGACCTTCCTTACAACATTTCCCCATGGTACCACTGTGCAGTGTACAAAATACGATGCCAGAAGCTTACACCCTCTAATTGCACTTTCTTTATAATGAATCAAATTTTCAGCTTAAAAAAAACCAAACCAAATTCTTTAAGTACTATAATTAAGCAGAACATGATTCCCTTCATGCCTTTCTCAACACAGCCTTCCTCCCTGCTGTGCATTATGTAGGGAAACCCAAATACTCTTGAGACCACGAAGCTTTCCCACCAAAGGACTTGTCTTTTCTCATTAAAGAGATCAAAGATAGTTATTTATCCAATGTATAGATCCAGAAGTAGCTAAGAACACCTCAAACCCCAAGTCTGATTTGGTCTCATTTTCATAAAGTGTCAAATAATGGTTTATTATTTGCCTACCTACCTAGTAGGATGTATTGGGTCTGACTGAGCTGGAGTTCATTTTCCCCACAGCAGCTCTCCCAGTGCTGTGCTTTCCACTGAGAGCTGGAAAGGTGCTGAGCACACACCCGTGTTTTGGGTGCTGCTGGGAAGGGCTTGCACAGCACCAAGGCTGGTTTTCAACATGCCCCCTACAGTGGGATGGTGTGGACAAGATCTTGGGAGGGAACACGACTGGGACAACTGACCCCAACTGACCAAAGTGATATTCCATACCATATGATGTCAGCTGAACTATAAAAGCTGGGAAAAGGGGCTGTAGGGGGAGGGCATCAGCTTGTCCTCCTGAGCAATTGCTACACATTTGGAGCCCTGCTTCCCAAAAAGGGCCAGACATCGCCTGCTGATGGGAAGTAGAGAATAAATCTTTTTCTTTTGCTTCCGTGGGCAACATTGCTTTGTGTCTTCATTAAAACTGCTTTTGTCTTAGCCCATGATTTCATCTTATTTTCTTCCACCTGGCCCAGCTGAGAGGAGAAAGGGGGGGAAGTGATAGAGTGACTTGGCAGGCACCTGGCATCTAGACAAGGTCAAACCACCACATACAGACACAGCCTTCTTCTGTTCTTACTGTGAGGGGTACTCTGTTACACCCATGTTTATAACTCCTTTGGATGCAAGAGCATTGAAAAAAGGCCATATCATTATTATTGTGATGTCTTGTCTCTGGGGAAGTTATTTTAGGAGTTAATTTGTCCAAGCAGAGTGAATTGTGAATGGTTTTGTGGTTCTCTGGAGAGTTTTATTTGCTTTTTCTGAACATCTCCCTACACAATGAATGTGTTTATATAAACTTCATTAAGAAGTCCAATTAAGAAAATATCTGGATTCCATGTCATAGATATTTCTTTTAGAAGGATCTGATTTCCAAGGCGCCAAGACTTATCACTGTTTAAGGATAATAAAAAGTATGGTTTTGACTTTTCCCTTGGCTGCTTCAAAAGAAAAGTTTCTTGACTCTGTACTGTCACTGAATACCCAAGCCATTAATAAAAGAGAGCGCTATGTTGGGTTTCAGTTCTAAATTAAACATCCAAGAGCAACAAAGGGTAAATTGCACACCACATTCTAACAAAAGGGATCAATATTTATGGAGAATATAGGTAAATAAAAACATCAGACCTATTAGTTATAAGAAAAAAGTTTGAGCAGGGTTTTAGCCACACCTAAGGAGCAGCTGTAGATGCAGGGAATTGCAAAACTGAACGTGCCAGTTGACCTAGAGACGTAAGAGTGGCTGAGCTTTTTCACGGTGTTGCATCTCTTGTAGTAACTGCTGTTGTAATAGTTTTATGGACCAAAGGAGAGATGCAATTTATCCAGCAAGTCCAGGCTGTAAACCCCAGTCTTTCCCACTGTCAACTGAAAATGCGTGTTTCCTGTGCTGAAACTCTGCACATCTTGCCATACAGACCACTTTCAGTCTTGGCTCTGTGCAGACCATTGCAAAGGCCTAATTTTACCCTCAGACAGGTACATGCAGCCCTCAAAGACTTCAGACAGCCTTGCCTGACCATATCTGAAAGCATATTTCAGCTTAAATCTCCAGCAACAACCTCTGTCTTGCTGTGTACTGCAGCTACACATACGTTCTCCTGTTAGTTCTGCTGCAAAGTAAACTGCCAGCTCTGCTTCTGATGAGGGATTCCTCAGGACAGAGGACCAGGAAGGCTATGAGGTTAGCAGATAGAAAGGATAGGCACTGCTACAATCCATTTATTTCTAATAAGAACTACAGGACTGGTATTTTGCGGATTCACTGTAATGGATATGCTGGCAGTGAGGACTGTTTGGCAGAGGTTTGACTGGCAGGCGTGAAGATGTTATCACTCCAGTCTGCTCCACCAAGGATCAAGGAGAAATCCTAAGTCCTTGCATATTTCTGATAGGCTCTGGGGACTTTTTTTGATCTGGTATATTTGCACTCGGACACTGCAATTTTTTACAAGAGGACAAGGAGTTTGGACTCTGTTCACATGGAAGACACTGGGGAGCATGATCCTTATCCAGTTTGTGAAGATTCAGACCTGTAAGATTTTTAACACTAAGAATTTAATATTTTACATACAGTGAGTACACATCTGGAATATCATTCCTCATTTCCTCTCACTCCCAGAATACTAGTCCAGGGACTCCTTTGATAAAGCCATGTTTTACCACAGAATCATGTTTAAAAAGACTGGGAGGGACCCTTTGATGCAGAATGAGAAGGGTCTTTGCTACTCCTGACAAAAACTTGTCCACTTCCTCTTTGGGAAAGGGAAAGGAAGAACCAGCAGTGATGATTCCTTAATCTCCCCCAAAAGACACCCAGTCTTGATCTGAAAGCATCAGGGTACATTTCATTGTTGAGAGAGAAAACAAATTATTAAAAGACCTAAAAGTTGGATAAGGAACCTTAAGGAAAAACTTTCTTATAACATACTTGTTTTGATTAAAAAATAAACATTAATTGAAATAAAATAAAAACCACAAAATGCCTCTGTAGTTGTAACAAAACAAAAAGATGGAAATGAATGTCTGTATAACAAGGATGCAATCAGAGGAAGACAGTTTTCTAAAACCTCTTTTTCTATAATCACAGCTGCATGAAATATCTAGGCAAATGCCCAGTGTTTTTCTCAGAAAACAATTTATATCTGGCTAGGACAATAAATTATGCTCACTGCTACATAAAAAAACCAACAAAAAAAAAAAAAAAAAACCAAAAAAACCCCACCACACCCAAACCAACAACTTTACCTTAAAGGGAAAAAAATCATGTAATTCTAGAGACCTCAGCCTGTCAGTCCTGACTTCACAAGGTATTCTGTTCACTGATGTCTTTGCATCTTTAGTGCACATTTAATAGGCATTTTGTGGCAGACAAAACTTAATTTCTCCCTGAATTTTCCCTAAAATATCTTTTAGGGTAATGGTGCCAAAAAATCCTCTCCCCCTCTCTCCTCCCCTGTGTGTGTGTTGGGGGGGTGTTGGGATGCCAGTGTGGGCATACACGTGTGTCACTCATGCATGTATGGAAATGGTATTTTTTTTATGCTGGGGTGACTGAAACAGCTTGTTAACAAATATCTCAGTGATTTGTTTAGGTACTCAATTGGCAATAAAAGCTACATCTTTATATTGCTTTCAAGAGTGCCCCAGTAACTATATTTGGACCTGATGTAAGCAGAAGCTAAATGCTTAAGACTCTGCTTTTCATAAGGATTTACTCCTGAGACATTATTAAAAAAAATCTCAGTAGTGATGGTGTGCTGCCATTTACACATCACATGGCCAACCAGTGAGGACCCAGTGAGATTTCCCTCTATTCTGGACAGTATGGGGCCTGCCCATTGCTGGTCAACATGCACCTTTATTAAAAGTGTTTTAAAGTCTTTAGAGCTTAAATTTACTATGTGGCAATTAGATAAACAAAGTCGTGCTTCCACCCTTTTTTATTGATAACAAACCTACTTATGCTTTCCAAAATACTGCACAGTTCTGACCTCAGAAAATTCTTACAAAAATAAGTATGTGCTGAATTGGTGGTGGAACTTCTGGTGGTAAGAGTGGAGTAAGGTAAAAGGCAAAATCTGAAACAGGTCCCTGCTACTTCTTTTCTCACACCATACCCAAAAATAACAAAGCTGCCATTGACATTATTAAGTCACTGCTGTAGCCACATAATTAGAAAGCCCTGCAATCTGCAGGATTTACACCTCTAACTTGCCTCCAGTTATTCTTTTGCCATGCAAACATAAACATAAGCGATTATTATTGCAAACATATCCATACCATTTAAACTGCCCTGTGTTTTGTCAGTGCAGGAATGACAAGCCCCCTGCAGAGTTAAGCTTCGCTCTTAAGACAACAAAAATAATAGAAGACAAAATGCAGGATAACAGATCAATAGATGGAAAGCCTGAGGGTTGCTGACAGAGAAGAAAGGGAGCGGGGGTGAGGGGGGCAGATTTTAAGTGATTTTAAAAAGTAGGAAGACTGAAATAAATAGGAAGGGGTAGAATAACAGATGTGTAGCACAGGGAAAAGAAACACAGAGAAAGGAAATGTCAGAGGAGTGGAAAAAGTTCAGCATGTAAAAGCAAATGGGAACAAGCAAGAACATAGGCAAGCAGAAACTCTGCCCAGCAAACAGTTTAAAAAGAAACGGACCTACCCCTAGTCCACACAACCCTACCAGGAAATGCCAAATGTTTCCATCCTAATCTGTAAAACTGATTTCTCTCTCTTTCCACACCTCCAAATGAAACCCATCCCAGCCACCTTCAATCTGATGAGAAAACTGCCCTCTGGTGAGAAATCACCCCCAAAATTTGTGACTTACTACTGTAGGTCACTGGTGAAGTTTTGCAACTGTGTTTTTTATTCCAGCTCCATCATGATGTCCTAAAATTGGGACTACTTCCCCTGTTCTCAATGGAGAACATAACCATAGTATGGATAATACACTAATTTATCATAAGCAAAAATAAAACCCACAAGAATTGACTCCAATATGGTGCTAGGGAAGCCTTAGTACACTGTCAGAAAAGGGGAACAGTTGTCAGGAGACAGTTTGCTTTGTTATGTTTTGCTCTCACATTGTGGCACATAGCGAGTAGTCTCAAACCCATGAAACAAGGCAGTCTAATTCTAGGTTAAACACTTCCTTCCTATCAATAATAGACCTTTGTCTGGAGCCAGGCTGATGTTTTCTGAAAACACCATTTAATATGATTCAGGTCACGATCAGCCGTTCATTGCTGGTGCACTTCCTCACCTCAGACCATGCTGTGATCATCAGAATCAAATATTCAGAAATCATTAAAAAGACAAGTCAGAACAAACCCATTCCTGTATGGGAAGAAATCACAGGAGAGCAGCAAACCTACCTGCCATGAAAATGTGAAAGGACAGAAAACACTAAGAAAAGATGCTATGAGAGGAAAACATGAGAATTGGAAGATGCTGGCTTTTCATTTTTCATTTCCTCAGTTTTTCAGTGCTTTTTCCCCCCCACATTCAGGGTAGCCTTTCCTACCTTTTGGCACAGCAAGCCAAATCCAGATGAGGGTTACAATTCTTTCTCCTAAGAGACCACTTTCCATCATCTTCACACTGGTCTCCCAACTATGCATAGTCAGTAGCCCTCAGACCTTGGTGACCCTTTGCACTATAGAATAAGGGAACAGATCTGTGATGGTTCATGTCTTTCTTGTTAGACCCAAGTTGATCACAGAAAAATGTCCCCTTAGGCTTTCCCCCAGTGGTGTTCTACACTCCCTGTTCTCTTTCTGTCATCTCCCTGTCCTGATCGGTGTTTCTCTGAAGGCACTGCAATAGCATATACAACAAAATGTTAAATAATTCATAATAAACAACTCTGACATTCCTTTAGACCACAAACAAGCAAAAGAAAGCTTTTTGATGATTTTTCAAGATTAGTAGCTGTGTCTCAGTCAAGTCAAAGAAAGACTGGTGTGATGCCAGTCTGAAGACAGAAATTCCCAAGTCACCCATCCCAGCCATGTCTGAAGTCTTTCTTCAGACTAAAGAGTTCACAGCCATGCTTCAGGACTCAGAGCTCTCTCTAGATATTCCTGCAGTGATAAAGTCAACCCATTTCTACAGCACATTGTGTTCTCCTAGCAAATATGAACATGAACCAAATAAACTGTAATTTTTGTGCCCTGAGAATGGGCTATGTCAGTTCAGGAGTCTCTTTCCTAGGGACAGAGCCCAGTCCCTGCAGAAGGCCAGAGACAGAAACTGTTTGGGACATTAAATAAAAACTCTAGAATTCTCTTCCGATGTGCAAGTTGGAGGATGAATGTCCACATAAAAACTTTGGCTCTCCCTTTCCCATCAGCAGCTGCACTGCAGCTTCTGGAACTACACAATTGTTGCTGCATCCAGCTTACAATCTTGAGAGACTCAGCCCTTACAAGAGCCAAGAGGATCCTGGCCATAACTTAGTCAGGTCTTATCACATGAGACCTGCCAGTGTATAGGAGGTGAGGGGTGATATTGCAGCCAACTTCAGGCATCTATAGTACAGACACTGTAAAGGGGAATCAGTTCCCTCCCTAGGAGATGAAGGGAAAAAGACATGATGTATATGATTTCATTTAAATATCTACTTTAGGAGGACACTGATCTTACCCTGTACTATATTGACACTATTACCCTGGGCAGCTTCAGTCAACTGGTTCATCTGCATTGCAGTGTCTACACCGAGTTGAACATATCATGGCTAAATTACACATAGACATGGTAATTTCTAGTCTGTGCCTCAAAGGCACCTTCTCCCCAGTTAACAGCTTAGGAATGGCAGGAGAAACAAATAAGATAAAAAATGTACATCACTGTAGGTAGTATGTTTCTTGAAGGAGAATTAAAAATATGTATAAATTGTAGAACATAGGAATGAGCTACTATAAGTTCATCTGAGGTACCTTTTTTTTTATTCAAGCCTTAGCAGATAATAAGATTGCTTCACCCCAAAATTCTCATCACACTAACAACTTTTAATGCAAACACCACCTTGCGTAATCACTTCCTTGCAAAGCTGTCTTTTGGTTTCAGGGATAAAGCCTCATTTATACCAGGAGTTAAGGCTGGGGGAAATGAGATCAGAAGGTACATATGGAAGGAGGCAAGCCCTACTCTTTGAAAGCTCCCTGTTGGAAGGGACTCAACACTCTCAGAGCTTATGGGAGACCACTGAAACCAGGTCTTCTTTCTGTGGCTCCCACAAGTCATTCAGCAACCTTTGGGGCAAAGCCTTTGATTGATATATTTTACCTGGAGAAGATCCTAGATGGAAAACTGTAGCATCCAACTAGTATCAGCAGACCAGTAGCAATGAGAAGAAAAGACTTCTCCTGAGTGCCCTGTACATTGAACTACATGTGCTCAGGGTTGAAAAGCATTTTAATCTCCACATTAAGAAATAAAAGCTGGTACTTGAAGATTTTTAGTGCAAAATGGTGGCATGAGCCACCTGTGTTTT
The DNA here is from genome assembly GCA_024605025.1 of Megaceryle maxima. Classification (NCBI taxonomy): domain Eukaryota; kingdom Metazoa; phylum Chordata; class Aves; order Coraciiformes; family Cerylidae; genus Megaceryle; species Megaceryle maxima. The sequence goes on along the minus strand of JANHGN010006650.1, from coordinate 14,049 downwards.
TTTATTCCTGTGTTTTTAAGTTTCATTACATTATTGTGTTCCATTAATATATTTAAGCTTTTAAATATAATCACCAAAACTTGAGAAATAAACTATAACTAAAGACTGTAACTAAGGAGTAAGTGCCAAATATGGCTCATCAAGCCAGACTGAGGTTGCTCTCACTACTCTGGCTATCTGAAAAATCCACTCTTGGCCTCCTTGAATAGCTGGTAGGGAGCAGGGCATCTCAACAGAGCTGTTCAGCCCATCATAAAGTGCATGTCTGAATAATTTCCTTTGTAGAGTAAATGGAGGTTTTGACACAGGATATTTTCCAACACACAAATCACAATGAGATTATATAGAGAGCATGATAGGAATAATTTCAGCTAATACTATTTAGTTTGGTTAGTTGTCTAGCTTTCCACTATAATTACAGGAAAGAGAGGCATCCCTCAAGAGTAAAACATGTCCATTGCTCAGACATTGCTGCTAAGACATGATGAATTACCTTCTAGGGATGCTGCTCACCCCCTGTCAGCTTCAGTAGGACCCTGATTTCAGTGAGAACCTCTGGACATAAATACAGCACAAACAATATTCTTATGCTTTAATGTGGAATACAACCATAGCTGCATCTTTCCTGTAAATAGCGGGTCTGGATCCTCCAGTATTTTGCTGAGAATACACAGTCCCTTGTCAGACAGACAGTGAGCCACTCCACAGCTGAACCAGACCCTGATTGAAAAACTCAAAAATTAAATGGTTGAGCTGTTTGCCAGGTCAGGGCAGAGGCAACCCAAACACTGTCTCCTTAAATCTCGTTACACTCGAACAAGGACGCAGATGCATGCTGTTTTCAAGTACTCATTTCTCTCAGATCAATGAGTATTATCCCACATTATTTTCTCCTCTCAGAAGAAAAGATTTGATTGACAGTCATCCCAGACAGAACACCAGAGCAATATAGAAATACGAGCAGGTATCATTTAGCAGTGTATTTTAAAGTCATGCCTAAAAATGTAGGCATAGAAGTGCACTTGAAAGACAGTGAGGTGAGTCAGACATCCAGCAATTACATTGTACTTAAAATGAGTGAGAAGGTTGCTGCTGGGAGGTCATGAGAGATCACTTTGTCAAGCAGTGTTAAATGAAGCAGTTGCCTTGTGTCTTTGTTCAGAGCTGCTCTGTGAAACACAGCATCTAGTAATTTAAAGGTGACATGAAGAATAAGGCAGAGAGTTTTCAGAAGAAAAGCCTGGCCATGTCCAGTTGCTTCCATTTGCAAAAACACGGACAAGATAAAAGATGACTTTGTGTGTCAGTCAGCATAGCTTTGACTGCTCCAGCTCTCTGCTGAAGGGTAAAGAGGAATTCTGAAGGTCTTGTGCAGCAGTGAGACTTGATTTCATGCAATGAGGTTTAATTCTGGCAGCCACTGACAGGCAGAGTAGCCTGGATGTTGAAGACATCCCAGTTCCTCCACTAGAGCTGTGGTACACTTGTCAAAATCATGATGCAGCTTACATTAAAGGTACCACTGTATATGTAGTGAGATATTCAGGACATACAAGCAGTGCCCTGGTGTTTCCATCCCCAAAATGCATATTCTTCAACACTTTCATGAGCTCAACTTTTTTCCTGTCTTTTTCAGTTTGACCATTCCCAGCATGCAACATGACAGCAAGAGAGAGGAGCTCTCCCTTGTACACCAAATGAGATGATTTGAAAAACAGCTTGATCATAGCAATCTCCTGCAAGTGTGAAGTACCAGTTCCTGTGTGGTAGCTCTGTTTTGGCTGATTCTCTGATCCAGCTATGGATTTGCTGACCCCGTGTCTAATAATCTGGGCCTTCCAAAATTCTTAAGTCTTCCCCATGTCTTCATCTGAATAAAGTACAGTTATATTTAATTTTCCTTCATCAAACAGCAGCACACAGGGTCTTGGGACAATTTTCCTTGGAATAACACATACACATAATGCAGCAATGGCCATTGTCCCAAGAGGGAAGAATCTACTGACTGCTGTGAGAAAAAGATGTCCAGTGTGAAAGTTACACTCCAGCACAGCTTAGCACATTTAAACACCACTAACTTTATACTGAATACTCAGAGCTTAAAGAGCCCAGCTGCTGAGCTGACCCCCTAGTCTATCCTTTGTGACTGCAACGGAAGTACATGATTGCATTTGCCCTTTAATGGGATTTCAAAAGCATTCAGAATCCTTTAATAATAATAATAAAATAAAATACAATCAACAGAAAATAAAGCTGCACTTTCAATTAACAAGGACAATTACTTCTAATTGTAAAGCTCATACATTTTTCAAAAGAAGAGATATCATTTTGCCTTAATTGTTAGGTGCATTGAATAGGCAATTAAAAACACATTAAATTTGTACCCACAGATAACAAGGAACAAATTTCTGTCCTGAGCAGATTACAGTTGTGAATGTGCCTCTGTTTTCACTTTAAAACCAATAAATGGGCTCCCTGGGCATATTTCATGGTTCCTCCATTATTGTCATTGCAGATAAGATGTCAACATTTCCATTACAAAAAGCTGATTTTTCAGGGGGAGTCAAATAAATGTTCCTGCAGACAGAAGTGTGTCATCACTCAGCCCAGGAGAGCTGGGTCTGCATTGTTTTAAAAACATTGGGTTGCTTGGGCTCCCTACAGCCACACAGTGGCTGTCCTCTGAGCTCTGGGGAACAAGCCCCAGCAATTATACAGCAATGGGGACTGTGTTCATTCTGAAGTGTGGATGCTCTAAAGGAAATCAGCTCCCTAACAGAAACATAGCCTCACAAATACTGATGTATACTGTTAAACTGCTGGAGGACCCAACTCACAGCTACACAAAACTGGTAAAAAAAAAAATTAATGTGATCTTCACTCTTTCGTCTGGTCTCTCTCCTGCAAACACTGAGCACATCAGCCAGCATTACAGAGGAACTTGCTGCCCCTTGAACTGAAGCAGACAAGCCCTGTAGAGTCACATTCTTTTTCCTGCTACATAGTGGAGAAAATTTAGATGTGAATCTCTTTCTTCTGTCTTTATCTGTAAACTAAGAATGACATGCAAAACAACAGTCACAGCTGAATGTACTTTGCAAACTACAATAGCTGCTGTGTCCTGGCTTCATTCTCATTCATTTAAATCCTGCCTCTCTCCAACACCTGTCCTCAGTTAAGGAAGCTGAGGCTCTCTGAAGACACTAATTAAGAAATACAATTAGTAATTCCCAGAGATTACTAAAGGTTGAAGGACGGTAAGTGTAAGATAGCCTCTGAGATCAGAAGTTAGGGCTGTCCATCACCTCAACTGCAGGAGGAGCAGAGGGGTAGATAAGTACAATCCAGGCCTTGTTCATAACACATGTTCAAACCAACATTCAGAACAGATGCTCAAAAATTCAGACCACTGCCTCTGAACTTTACCCAACGTTAAAGCTGAAAAATTCTTGTAGTTACTTTTTTGTTCCTGCAGCCCAATGAATTTTAGTCATACCTAAAGTTACATTACTATAAAAAGGACTTTCAAAGTAAAAAGAACCCAACAGTAATTGCCATTTTCTTGGTTAGGTCTATGCTCAGGAAAGCACAAAACATGTATTTCATTTATCAGGCACATAAGCTTATCCCACTGAGACATCTTTACTTGAACTGCTTACATGCCTGGGGCTAAGACAGTGGAAAGCTGACTAGAAGTAAGACTAATCAGATGCTTAAAAGTAAGTTGGCATGGTTTAACTCCAGTTGGCAGTTAAGTATCACACAGCTGCTCACTCACTCCTCCCACCCCTCAGCAGGCTAGGGGAGAAAATCATGGGGGAGAAAGAAGTAAAACTCATGGTTTGAGATAAAGATGGTTGAGTAGGACAGAAAAGGAAAGGAAAAGAATAATAATAGAATATACAAAACAAGTGATATGAAATGCAATTGCTCACCACCCACCCAAGCCCTGAGCCAAAGTGCTCCCTGGCCAACTTTCCCCCCTTGTTTATCTACTGAGCATGATGTCATATGGTGTGAAACAGGCCTCTGGTTCATCTGGGTCAGCTGTCCTGGCTGTGTTCCCTCCCAGCTCTTTGTGCACTCCCAGCCTCGGCTGGCAGGGTAGTAAGAGATGAAAAGTTCTTGACAGAGTAAACATCACTCAGCAACAACTAAACCATCCATGTGTTAGCAACATTATCCTCAACCTAAATCCAAAACACAACACTGTACCAGCTACTAGGAAGACAATTAACTCTCATCCCAGCTGAAACCAGGACACAAGCTTATCTAAGCACCTGGCTGATTTGGGGCCTCTAATGAAATTAGCTTTGGTAACCTAATTCATTAGGATTTAGTCTTTATTGATTTCTTTCCAGGACAATTTATAAAGTTGTAGAACTCACAACTTCCTACAAAGATTCTTGCAGAACTAGTAGAAGAGTAAAAGAGAGTTAGAAAATGTCCTTGCACTCATGGATGAGCAACTCTGGCCGCGGCCTATCTCCTAGAAAGCTCATTTAGCTCTCCAGAAGAAGAGAGCTAGTGATGGGGACCCAGGAACCCTTCACAGGTCAGTCTTACCTAGGTCATGGTGGAGAACTAACCCAGTTAATTACATATTATGATCTAGAGCTGTGAGAGCTGCACCAACAGATGAAAATGGAGGGGGTAAAAAGAGCAGTGGGTTTGTTCCAGGGACTTTCTGATGGGTTCAGTGAAAGTATTGTTACACCTATTGCTATGAGTCTTCACAAATACAGACAATGCTGCTTCTCAAGCCCATTTGCACAGATCTAGCTTTTAAAATGTTTTCTTTCTCTAACATCCAAAGCAAGCTTCACACCAATGGTCAGAACAGCTTCTGTACAAATGAGAGCTTAGTAAAAAAAAAGTAATGTACTAATTTATTTAACAAACAGACATAAACTTTAGCTTGTTTTGCTTGGTGGCATTCATGACACCGTGTCCTCTCTTTTCTGGTGAGCACCCTAGTCTGCACTCTTAACCCTTTACTAAAAGACATTGTTCATTTTTCACTTTACAGCACCCATCCCAAAGTTCCCTGGTATCACAATGAACCAAACGAGCAGGTCCCACTGGGTACCTCAAGAAAAGATTCACGGCAATGCCTCTAACCTGGAGGAGCAGCAGGGTGCCAGCAGAGTTAGTTTCAGTCCCAGATGTTGTTGGTGACTCTAAAAGCTGCCCGGGAAGCAGCTGCGTGGGAATAATGAAAGACTGGCGAGAAAGACTGTAAACACGCTCAAGCAACTTGTAGCTAGGGTGGAGAAAAAGATATAAAATACTAACCATTGTTGAGTCTTGTGGGCTCGACAAGGAGGACATCTGTATTTACACTCGCCGAAGAGACCAGCCCCAGGGCAGGGCAGTCTGCAGCGGTGAAAGAGATCTCAGCAAAAAGAGCCGGCAAGGAGCTCTTCCGGGGGCTTTTATCGAAGCTGGGAAAGGGGCTGGGCCGTGCCAGGGGCCGGCAGCTCGTGGGCGGGGCTGGAAGCACCAGCGCCAGCTCCAAACGAGGCGTTATCACGCAGCCACGAGCCTGGGGGAGCCCAGGGCGGGCAAACAGCGCGTGCGCGTCGCCGTCCCCCCGGCGGGTTCTTCGGGACACCGAAAAAATTTACCAGGTTGATCAAAGAACAGTGGTCTTAGTGGTCGCTGCCCGGCAGAAGAAGACCTGTCACTGAACAAAATGGATGTGGGAACCCAGGCAGAGCTCCCGCAGAAGGATGTGAGTGTGCGTGGGGCAGGCAACGGGGGAGCCGCAGCCTCGCGCTGGTGACAGGGGCAGCCGTGGGCGCGGCTGGGTGCGGGGCGAGCAGGACGCTGGTCCCCTCAGCCGAGCGGCACAGCCGCGAGTCCAGATAGAAAGGCTGCAAGCAGGAGTAGAAAGGCTGAGGAGCATTAGGGAGGGTGAAATTGAGACAGATTGGTGGAGCCAGGCTCTGCTGTCCTTGCAACAGAAGTGGGAGTGCCCGCCAGATAGCACCCAGGGGCCTCTCTATCCTGCCCTTCTCAGGTAGAAGACAGAGGCCGAAACGAAAGGGGTGAGTGGAGGCAAGCTTATGGCTGTGGCAGAGGACAAGTGCCCTCCTTCACAGGTATCACAGGGTGTCAGGGGTTGGAAGGGACCTTGGAGATCTTTGAGTCCAACCCCCCTGCCAGAGCAGG